>JANSTU010051041.1:0-21228 GCA_027564075.1 Bolitophila hybrida
TTGATATGTTCAACGGTATTTAATAACCTATAATTTGGTTACTATGGTTACGCGCCTAGTATGCGCAGTTAATTTTAGTTTTAGCATTGAACAATCATTGGTACACTCCTTAGTAAATTTTTTTCCAAATCCTTCTAATGTCCTTAGATCTATTGATTTTCAGTCCGACCACAGAGCTGTTGATCTAATTATTTCTGATAAAATTGAATTCGATAAAAATGAACTTATCATAAGAAAAGACTACGCCAAAGCTAAATGGAACAATTTTCGTAGAGATATAATATCGAGCTTGACATGTTTAAACGTTCCTGCAAACAGAAACTTAAGTTGCACTGAAATTGAAGACTCAATAAAGCAAATAAATAAAATAATTAAATATTCATGAAATAGAAATATTCCTAACAAATCCATTCTAAGTAAAAACCAAATTGAACTCAATCCTCAGGCTATAATTATTATTAAATTTAAAAACATATTGAGGTGGAAACTGTTTAGAAATGTTTTATCATATGATGCAAACCTTATGATAAAAATTCAAGTAACGGTTAGCAAGAGATGAACATATAAAAAAACACATTATTAAGAATTAAAAAGGATAATGACGTTTTAAAAAAAAATAACTTGATCACAAAGAGGAAACATTTCACAGAAATTCCAGATCTAATAGATGAACATAATAATAACGTAATCAATACCAGCAATAAAGTTAATCTATTGGGTAGACATTTTGAAAAAGTAAACGAAAATAATTCTCAATTTGGATCTATTGAATTAAATAATTTAGTCTCTGGGGCTATTCCAAATCGGTTTATGTTTAATGAAACCAACAATCTGTCATTAGTAGTTTTTTCCGAAAATGCCCGGAGTGCTTGAAATTCCACCAATCCTCAATTAAATAATACGCTAAATTTTACTACACTGCTGGAAATAACATCCGTAATGCATAAACCAAACCAAAAAATATCATTAATGGCATACAAAATGATAAATATGTTGTTGCTTGTTCACTGGACATAGAAAAAGCTTTTGATAGCGTATGGATAGACGGATTGGCGTATAAATTAAAGCAAACATTCGATTTTCTTGACCCTCTTATTAAATTGATTTATAATTATCTTACAGAGCGGTCTTTTCTAGTGGTTTGCAATGATTTAACACGTAGAACTGTTCTTTCCGATATTTTCCACATTGGAGCTGGTACAGCTCAAGGATCAGTGCTTGCTCCGCATTTATAAAATATTTACTTAGCTGATATACCACATGCACCACAAAATATATCGACCGAAAGCCTTCAGATTATACAATATGCTGACGATACCCTTATTTATTGTACACACGCAAATGCTCAATACGCTACAGCATATGTAAATGCTTATTTATTTGAAATTCAAAATTATTTTGAAAAATGGAAGATCCGAATTAATTTAGACAAAACACAATTGCGTTCAAAAGACCAGCAGTTGGAAAGCGTTCAATTTAATAGAACTAATTAAAAAAAAAAAATTCTAAACACGTAAAATCAATAAAATTAAAATTCAAGTTGCTCTATCAAGGTTAAGTTGCTTGCTTAACCCACGTGGAGGAACCAATTTTAACATAAAAGTTCTTATATAGTAGCAACTTGTCCGACCCATATTAACATACGCATATCCGATATGGTTCAATATATCACTTGGACAAATCGAAGAATTGTGCAAAATAGAATGAAAATGTCTGCGTAAATGCATAATTTTAAAGGTCCGGCATCTAACGATAACAAATACATTTCCAACAAAAATTCATATGAAAAATGTAAAATTGTCCCTCTACAAAAATATCTAGTTGAACAATCTCTTAAACAGCTATCAAATATGATTAGTCAGTACACAGACTCTGAATTAAATATAAACAAAAGGTATCATCATTCGCAATATCTACTGTTCGCACAAAGGGAAAACTTATTATATAACAATGAAAATAACATGATATTTTATGAAAATATAAATAGAAGATATCCTCCACTGCCTTAGCCGCCTTAAAATAAAAAAGAGTAAATCTAAATTAAAATTTCCAATTATTATATACATATATAATATAAATGTTTGAATGTTTGAATGTATTTATTATTGAATTAGTATGAATGATTTATAGTGTATAATGAGAATCCAATGTAATTACCTTACCCACCAGTTTAATAAATGTAATGAAGCCCTTTGCTTCAATTTCTAAATAAGATAGTGGAACATATTATATAATAGTTATAGCTAAAAAATATATATAAACAAAAAAATATATTATGTTTGTGGAAAATGAACTAATCTTTGTACAAACTTCTGTAAATATATCAAATAATGTATTAATTACCTATTGTTTTTTAAATTAGCTACCTAAATACATAATAAAAAAAATAATATCTGTACTTGGACTCGAACTAACGGCCTCTGGGTTGCGAGGAGGTAACCTAGTATACTGCTCTAACTAACAAAAAACTTGCTAATTCCCGTCATCCAATCAGAACTAAAAAATAGACTCTTTTCCGGTGATAATGCAAAAAATCTTTGTATAAAAAAGCTTTAGTTTAATTTTTGGTTTCGATAAAAGAAATCAAATATAATATTTTCGTTATTTCGAAAATGAAGTATACGCAAAAAACAATCACTGTTACAGTGATCGTTCGCGAGTCTGTTTTTTTTTCGTTTCTAGAAAGTCTTTGTATCCTAATTTGTCTCTTAAAACCTTAAAACAAACGATGCAGCCAATCCTCTACAAAAAAAATCAATAAAAAATCTGTGGGAATGAAAAACAATTTAACGTACGAATGTGACACTAGACACATATTTGTATATAACGTGACATTGATGCCATCAATTTACATAGTCACTTGCATACGTACCCATATAAAAAAAAAATCGGTCCATGGCTTTATAAAGATTTCTAAGTTTTCCAGAAATCTATCCGTTTTGTTTAGTCAATTTTTATGACGAACCATCATAATCGTCTCATCTGAAAATCCCCGGATAACAATTTGTTCAGCTTGTAAATACCATCTTCTTGAGAATAGCCACTTCAGCAACACCAAATATATTATTTATATAAACCCTCTTTCAAGTTGTTTAATATACATCACAAGGTCATAACAAGAAACACTCCAAAGCGTGGGCGGTATTTTCCTAGAAGAAAACAACAGATGAACATTTCTCCCAGTAGTATATAAAAGACATAACTTACAAATCTATACAAACGCAGACAATCCATATACATACATAAATTGTCTGCTCATTGCGTGCATATAGAAAAAAACCCTCTTCTGTATGCACCACACTTATTTCGGTAAATATTTATTATTTATTCACGATATTAGAAGAAAACATTTACTTGTTTTGTGTGTGTATTTGAGCGTGCGTGCATTTCCCATAACTCAAACAAATATTTTAAGAAGTCGTCTATATTGTGTGTATACACACAAAACACATACTTTTAATACAAAAAGTACATTTTTATCCAGCGTGCCTTATAGTACGAGTATATATTTATATGTATATAACGTCACTTGTGGCATTCCGAAGATGTTTGTCCAGATTTATACACGGTAGACGAAATACAGTTGCAGCATATATATATATATTATATTATATCGAAATGCATATTTATCTAGATATAATATGCTGTAGAATGTTTTTTTTATGTCTATATAGTGTATTTTTTATATTATGTATAAATTATGTGTGATTTATTATAATCAGAGGTCGGAGAGATTTTTTTTACCTTCTCGCAGTAGATATTCCATTGAGAGTATTATTCACACGATTTAAGTAGTTTTTAAGTGGTCCGAGGATTGTTGAGATAACATAATACATATATAAAAAACAACGAAATTAATAATTAATACATAAAATATCTATAATATAAGACTACTGGCTTTTCTCAATTTGTTATTTAAAAAAAAAAAAACTTGTTATTTGCTCATTGCCCCATCACGGATAAGGTGCCTACGGGTGCTGAAACGCGGTGGTTGTGGGCGATATAGACCCTAAGGGTATGTGGTCGTTCGTTAGTTACTTATGCTTCGGCGTACCAGGAAACTGGAGATACCTTTGTGTGTTTTGGTGGGATTGGCAGGGAATTATCCACTATGAGCTGCTCCCCTATGGCCAAACGCTCAATTCGGACCTGTACTGCCAACAACTAGACCTCTAGAAGGCAGCACTCATGCAGATCTGCCATCTTTGATCAACATAGGCCGAATTGTCTTTCATCAGGACAACGCCAGGCCACACACATATTTGGTGACGCGCCAAAAGCTCCGGGAGCTCGGATGGGAGGTTCTTTTGCATCCACCGTACAGTCCGGATCTCATACCAAGTGATTACAACCATGGCGAACGAGCTTGGTAGTCGGAAGTTGGCCACAAAAGAGTCCTGTGAAAATTTGCTCTTCGAGTTTTTTGCCAATAGGGAAGCGAGCTTCTATAAGAGGGGCATTATGAAGTTGGCATCTCCTTATGAACTAGTCATCGAACAAATCGGCGCATATTTGACATAAATCGGATAATTGTAACCAATTTTATGAATAATTGAAAATTGTTTAAAAATACCGCTGGACTTTTTTGACAACCTATTATATTCAAAACTACATAATAATATAATATAATAAATAAAAAAAATAGTATTCAAAAATATATTAATTTAAATTAAATATGGTAATATTAAAAAAGAATATGATTTTTTTTAGTAAAAAAATTAAAAATCGCCTTTTTAATACATATTCACTAAGATGGATTGATTGGTCACAGTAAGATTTTACTGATGTAAAATTAAACTAAAATAATACTTTTACAAATAATTGCAACTTAAGGCTGCATAAGGAGTAAAAGTAAAAATGTAGTTATAGAATTACAATCAATAAGTAAAAATGACTTCCTTTCTTATTACACAAGATGACTCCTATGTATAGGCAACATAGATGTAATAAAAAACGCCTATAGATATGCAAAAAATACGTAATATACTAAAATAAGCAAAAAAAACTTCTTCTGAGGTTAATCCGAAAATGACATATTTAATTTACTTTTATTAATGTTATAAACAAAACAATCTGAATCAAATGAGAGATGACAAAATTGTAGTCTAATCAAAATAAACAAAAAAACAACTACAAGCCGTTTTTACGCCAATTTTGCATCCAGCCACATTCCAATACCATCCACTGCTTATACTTACGGCGTGTCAAAATTTAGATTTGTTCACAATTTAAGAATAGCCGCTTTTCCATCAATAGATATACTCTATACTGAATGTTTATCCAAAATTTATTTTCTGTGCGGAAAACAGCAAATTATCTATCGTCATCTACTTCTCAGTGTTTTGGGGTCAAAAGAGAGATTGAGAGATTTCTGCCGACAATCCTCGCGATATAATTGGTTTTTAAGTATTGAAATTAAAACCAAACTCAAGGTTATTTTCTAATAAATAATAACAACACAAAATAGGAAAATATGTCAAAAACTACAACAAATAAGCTTAAAAATTGAAGAAAGAAATCGGAAAAAATAAATGACTCGATAAATGCCTTTTATCGATTAAAACAAAGAAAGTTATTAAAATAAGATAGATAGATCTATCGCCGGGACACCGTCGCAAAGGGATTGATAATCAAATTTTGAAGAATTGTCCATTTTTGCGTATGGTTGTAAAAAACCTTGGTAATGACGAATGACGGTGCATTCGATCAAATAGGCTTTTCGATTAAATGTATTTTTGGCCGAACGGCTTTTTCAACAAAATGTGTTAATCGGCAAAATGAACATTGTGCCACTTGTTTTTTGTTTGGAACCTCGGATTTTTCAACGAAATTACCCATTCGGCCAAAAATTCGGAAAATTGTCCTCATTTTGTTATTTTCGACCTACATTTCATCCAGCTTTTTTTACAATTTATTCAACTCTCCAAATAAAAAGATTCCGGATATAGACGTTGACGGCAGCTATCACAGCGACCTTTTCGAATGGATTTCTGATTTCAAGCAAAATACTCTCATGTTTGAATTGCGGTTCAATCTATATAACTGCTCCTTCGAAGTAGTCATGCGTTGGAATTTTGTCCATATTTCTCATATACAAATCAAATTTCCTACGTTGTTACTGATTTTGTCCTTTCCGAGAGGTCTTCCTAAAACACGCTCATACAACTATGTTTTAACTCTGCCACACAACTTTAAACGCTTAAAACAAATGCAGCGGAAGGAAACCACCTCGGCTTTGATTTACACTTTCAAATACATTCAATTTTTTGACATTGACAGACACGCAAAAAAAAACTGAGTGTCCAAAATGGCTGGAATTTAAACAGTTTTTTTATAAACTAATAATTAAAGTACTGGAACGGTTTTCACGAAAATCGCCAACTTCACAGTACCCTTTAAATATTAGTCGTGTTTCTGTGGATATGCCGAAATTGTTCAACCTTGGATATCTGCGTAAAATTACCACTCCAGGATTAAATGCCGCTGACGCATGGCCACAAATAGTCCATTGTACACGATATCTGTGCTACACCTGTTCGAGCCTAATTCCTTCCTTCCTCTGGAATTTTAGAAGTTTGATCCGCAAGACCTGCAAATGAGGTGTGTAGATCATGCGTGTACCCATACTAACCTACATATATTTCACGCTACGACTTCACATCCTTCTAATTTCGGATCCTGAAGGAGATTTTATCCAATATCATGCAGGACCATACAATAAACCTTGAGAATTCCGCGTAGTATATGATCTTTTGTCCACTGAAGTGGCTGCGGCATAATCCTTATTTTTGGAATCCAACCTCTTCTATTTTTTAAACTATGGGTGAGAAATTATTCATTGATGTCTATTATAGCTCAGAATACAGAGTACTTCTCCGTTCTTTCTTTTACAGCACTTGGAACGGTTTTTTTTGTGTCTGCAGTGCAGGGTGAAACTAAATAGAGCTTATCTCATTCGATTTTCCGCAGTCCTTCCTATTTTTTTTAGTAAACACTGGAAGCAGACACGCTCCGATCTGCACTGCTCAAAGATTGTACATCTGGGCATTGATGACTTCGTCTAGTTTTGGATCCTCCATATTTGTCTCTCCAGATGAGTCCGGCATGTATGCCTAATCGTTCATTTTGCGCAAACATTATATATTTATCATATACACAGGGTTAATCATATGTATGTTACATCGATAGATAAACTTCGGGAACGTATTCCCTGGTAAATTCAAAGACAAAACATTCAATTTAATGAATTTACAGATTGTGCCGTGTATTTATTATTATTCTTGTATCTAAGTTATTTGTTTCATCATTTTGTACATCTTGGAGCTATTGCTATTAATCTCCTCATCTGATGCTTATCGTTTGTACTGTGTATGATTTATATATAAATATATTGATAAATTTAACCAAAATGTCGTATTTTGTACACAAGAATATTAGTTTAAATTTAAGTAAAATTTACATGTAATAAGTGAAATAATCTATCATAAAATAGGTTAAATTTAAGTTAAATAAGTGTATATGTTATGTAATAATATGGCAATTTTTTTCTTAAATTTAAGTTATTTGCTGAACATGAAAACCAAGAAATATACAAAATCCTCCTCTAATGTTTACAAAAGCAAGTGTGGTTTCAACGCCTAATTAATGAATGTGTGATTGTTAATAAGCAAAAAAAAAATATTATTATCATAAAACTATGATATTAAAACCATTTTAGAAAAATAGAAAAAAATAGAAAATAAAAGTTTTCAATTATAAAAAAAATGTCTTTAAATATAAAATTATTCAAAGTATTTTTTTATTTTTATAATGTAGCTCCGTTTATATATTTCATAAACACACATTTTGGCCAGAAATGCTTTAGTTTAGAAGATAGGAATTTCGATCAAAAAATGCATATGAATTAGAATAATTATCTGTTTTTTAAGTTAAATTTTGTCATATGTTTCATGAAATACATTAAATTTAACTTTTTTTTTTCAGGTATTTCTTGGTGTACATGTAAATTTTCTAGTTATTGGCTGTATATTAACTGCACAAATAAATAATGTTCAGATGATTTCATAAACAATATAGCAATTACGTTACCGTCTTATTCATGTAAAGTTCATGAATTTTACATTTAAAATACATATATTTGTCAGAGTCCCCCCTACTAGCAACTTTTCATTTAAACTTACTGCAGATGTGGTTTTTGCGGATGCGTCAAAGACCACTCTGAGTTTCGTTGATGTGCGAGATTCCTGTATTACCGCGTGATGATCTAGATAGTCAACAGCTTCCATGTGGTTCTGTTGCTCGTAATCACGCAAAAAGGAATCATACTCGTTTCGAAATGTTTCATTTTTTTTAAGGCGATGTTCAATGCTTAACAGACGCGAAATTGCCTGTCCTCTAGAAGCACCTAACGGTGGCGATGCATTTTTGAATGGAAGGGATATAACAAATCTACCTTCTTCTTGAGTCTTATTTCGCTCTGAATGAATCTCTTCTACTTCCCAAAATTTTTGCAATTGCTTGTCGCGTTCTGTTCTACTCATAAAACTAACGATATTTTTAACTGGACTGTTTTCGCCAGCCTGTTAAAATCCACCCCAGTTCGGTGTGTTAATGGAGACCCTGTTACGCCCTTGACTAACCCGACTTTCAAGACATGAGCTAAAATATCGGCTCCCAGAAGCATGTCAATACGTCTTGGCTGGTTATAATCTGGGTCTGCAAGACTTAAAATCTTGAGGTGACTAACCCTTACATTTTTTACATGGTAAAGGGATTGTAATTTTGGGAAGCACAATTGCCTCTATGTTCAAATTGAACGACAAATTGTATCGTAAATATAGTTGAACTTCAACAGTGCTACTGGAAATTTTTGAAGTTGACGCTCCTACAACAGACAGTCGGGTTTCTATTTTCTTGCTTGGTAGCCCCAATTGTTGGACCACTTCTTCTGTGATGAAGGATGTTTGGCTACCCTGATCCAACAGACAACGAGCAACTACAAACCGCCCAGCGGTTGATTTTAAAGTAACTTGTGCTGTGGCCAACAGCACTTGAGACTCGACATTTTCATTAAGATTTTTGTTTGTGTGAACAGTAAAAGTCGACGAAGCTTGTAGCTCACTTTCTTCTTGTTCTGTTGTTGCCAAGTGAGCATTGGCGTGTAACAAGTTGTGATGTGGCTGTCCACGCATTGTACATCCAGACCGCGTACAGTCTGATGTTTTGTGATGTTGGAGGCAAATAATACAAGGCCATCTTTACGCAAACGTTTTACAAATTGTTTTATTTCTGTGGTGATAGAAGAATATTTCTTGGGTCTTCGAAAGTTTCATGGAAAACAAAAGAACACGGGAATTTTTATCGATTGTCTGTGTTATTACCGTTGAGTTGCACTATTGTTATGGTATGTGAATATTGATTAACTTAAACAAAAAACAAAAGATTTCCATATATGAGATAGTCATTTTCTTTTCCATTACTTTTTCGAGCATCTCAGGCGGTATAGCTACGATTTGGCTTTGTGCTCGTCAATGGTCTGAGTATTGTTGGCGTTCACTTTGCTTTTCAAAAATACCCACAAAAAGAAGTCCCTTGGAGATCGTCGCAGAAACTTCATTGTTTTATAACGATTCCCATCGACTTTATCGCCTTCTGCAAAAAATGAAGAATGAAGAATTTTCAATCCACAACGTCACTATTTCGGCATGTTGTTTCGGTGTGAAGCGATTCACGGTGAAAATTGAACTTAATTGACGTTTGCAAAACATGTCTATTCAATGTGAATGTCAATGTTTACATACCGACATAAAAGATGGCGCACCATGTATTAATTGCTTTTTGAGGTCAATGTCTGCCACCAATCTTAAGCTGTCAAAATAAACTTCAGCGTACATTTTTGACGTTTATAGTTATTATAATTGGTTTTATCAAGACAGAAAAACGGGAAACCAAGATAAAGGCCAAACATGTAATGTTATCAATTTTTAGTACACACAAATGTACTACCAAACAAAAATCCCAGTACAGCCGAAATAGTAATAGAACTTATTCCAGTTATTGGCGTTTGTACATAGATAGACGATGCCGATTCCTATACTAAAAACCGTCAAAACACAGGACAAACATTCAGAAACTTGGGAAGGTCTTCGGTACAAACATTGTAGGATCATCATTTACTAGACACAAAATATAAAATTTATATGTTTATCTAAATCCAAAATTTAAAAAAATCCAAACTCAATAATAATAATTTTTATGTATATTTAACACATATTAAAGTATGAACAAAAAAAAATATACAAAAGAGCACATTTTGAAGATCATCTCGTAAAATATAAGACCTGAAACAAAACAAATAATATGTCCTATGGAACTAATTTTCTTGAAATTGTGCACTTTTACAAATTGCTTATATTAAAAAAAGTTTACATTAATTTATAAAAAGGCTACAATAAAGAATGTAATTGTGAAACTACCATAAAATATTCAAAAACTGACTCAAATTAAAACACTAAAACAGTACAAAAGAGATGAATCGAAGCACGTGTCATTTTACAAAAAAAATAGTCACTTTTATTCACTGCATGTTGGTTTTATGATTCTATTTTATATGACACAAAATTTAAATAATTTTATTTTTAAAATCCTGCCACTAACTATTTAGGCGTATTTCAAAAATTCCAAACAGCGCAATTGTTATAATCGATAATTTCCGGAGTGGATGATTGGTAAAAATTTTGTTTTTCAACTTAGATCCAAAAGAAAAACCTCCTAAATTCTCTCTATCAAGAAATTCAGACAATATATCAATAAAATATAAACACTTGTAATGTGTTGATCCCCCGTGCGGCCTTACTGCTGTAAATAAATGTACCAGGTATTAATAATAAGTCAAACAAATGTTCATACGATTTTAATAAACTTATTTATATACAAAACAAATTGTTCAGAAGATCGTGCACTCGGTGCTCGCACTTAGTTCTCCGTATATACATTATTATTGTCGTGTGTTCACTGGCGTCGTCGTCATGCGATCGCATAAAAGGCAAAGAATTAAAATTATCTTGACAAAAACTTGTTTATAACCGAATGTGTGATCTGAATAATAATCAGGTGGCTTGTGCGACTATATACATACACAGAAAGCATGATTGTGTATGTATATACCTTTTTATATAGAATGAGTATATACGATCAACGAGACATTCTCCGGTGGCAACGTGCAGTAATGATCGCTTTTGCACATGCACATTGCACATGTTGCAGTCTTGTGCACAAAGCTACCGAACACGATCAGTTTTCGATCACAAATTTATGACTTTATATACATCCAGTCTCAGTTTAATTATACACTGCACCAAAGGCACAGCTCCTCCAACGGTTCCGCACACTGCTCGTGTTCCCGCAATGTCCTTGGGGAGGTTTTTTTATATCTTTATGTGTGTGTGCGGAGGATGGGCGCATACGACAGATAAGTCAAAATGCTGCACTCAAATTATACACTGGAAGGTGCAATTTCCAGTTATTTACGCTCTCAATCAAAGATATACATATAATTTATGTGCGACTGCAGCGCGGATCTTAGAGATATATACGAATCACGAGAAGTCTATAATTACCGGAATGGAGAATTTATTTGTGATTCCGGCCGATTTGTGGCGGTCATTAAATGCTTTTTTAGCCAGATATATATAACTGCATTCTAGATTAGATTTAAAAGATTCAGCAATATTATGAGATAGCACGCTTTCGATTGTATATATAATTGTATTTAAAGACATTTCCGAGATTCACATTTTAATATTTTGGATTTCTTTAAATTGATGGTTTCAATGCAGTTATTTACGGAGAGCGTTGGCATGTGGTGCAGCAAGACTGCCTAATTATGAATCGAACATCGAGATATTCCTGGAATCAAATGCAATAACTTGAAATGCGAGAAATAAAAATATCGTTTTGGTTGTAATTAACGTTTTATTTTCTTTCGTTTAAATACACAGAAATTAAATGTGATGTCATTTACAGCGTTTTGCAGTTTTGAAGTTGAAAGTTCGATATCAAATTAAAAAAAAAAAATATGAAGATTTTTTAAATAATTTTTATCAAGCAGGTTGAATAAGAAACGATGAATAATCAAGGTAATGAACACAGACTAATAAAAATCAATATGAAAAATAAAAAGAAAATGAATTAATTAATTACTTTAATAAATATGAAAGTAAAGACTGGAATATGACAATTAATAATAAAGATTATTTTATTATGGTATAATTAATCAAAGTTAAGAATTAGGCAAAAGTTATAATGATTGAATCAGGCTAAGGAATGAAGAATAAAGAATAGAGTGGGTCGATTTTTTTAATTTGGAATGTTCGTTTACGGGTAGGGCCCACAAGTTGCAGATTAAAAATAAAAAAAATGGCTTTTTTCTACGTTTTTCGCCTCCGCTTAACAGATTTTTTATAACAAATCTTAAAAGTATTATTTTCTTTAAATTAAATTAAAATCAATTTTGAAAGTTATTGTAGTTAAAAAATAAAAACGTTTCTTTCAGTAAACCATATTTATTTATTTTAAATAAAAATGTTTCGTACTATAAACAATCAGGTCGATGTTGCTTTGATGCGCTTAAGTATAGCTTTCTAAACTCAAAACCAGTTAAGCACACCAGAGTTAAGAGCGCTTAACGAAGCGCTTTTAAATATCTATTCTGATTGTGAACAAGTTCCAAAAACATAAACCACAAGAATGAACTGTAAAACTGACATATTTCATATGATTTGTGTGTAATAAATTATAACCTCAAAACATGACCTGTCATCACCTTAAAACCGGCTAAACACACCTCTCGAGCTGCGCTTAATAGTGGTATGGCATTTTTAAGAGCACTTACGCTTAACGTCAAATCAGAATACCGATTTCGTTTAAAGCGCATTTCCGCTGTCCGTAAGCACAACTCCAAATCCGAATCGAGGTAAATGTTTAGTTAAACAAAAATAAGTAATGCAGAAATAATTGTGGAATAAATAATGAAGATTGTAAAAAAGTGAAAAATAAAAAATTGAGAATGAATAAATAATGAAAAGTAAATAAAAATTAATAATTAGGTACGGCTCAAATGCTCAAACGTTCAGATTCTAGAAAATAAAAAAATGCGACTGGCGTAATAAATTATATGTCAAAAATTAAAATCAGTTCGGCTATTTAAATCACAATACAAGTTGTCATATATAATTTACGCCAGTCTCTTACAAAAAAACATTTGAACAAATTAATGTTCGATCATCTGACCAGCCCCAGAAATATTGAAGAAATAAGAATCTATAATGTAGAAACAAAATTAAATAATGTAGAATTAAGAGTGAAGAATGAAGATTACAGAATGTAGATAAAGAATGAAAAAAAAAATTAAAATAAAAAATTAAATAAAAAGTTAAGAAGAAAGATTAGGTAAAAAAAAAAAAAATATTAAAACAAAAAAAAAACACTTATTTGGACCCTTTATTCTTTTAAAGGTTGTAAATAAGAAATGAAGAATTCTTACTAACGAATGAAGAAAGAAGACTAAAAAATAATAAATACTGCGGAATGAAATAAATTAAGAATGAAGAATCAAGAATGAAATATGAATAATAAAATTAAAAAATCAATGGAAAAAAAAAGAATAATCAATTAGAAAATGAATAAATTATATAAAATAGAAAATGAAAAGTACATATTACAAAAAGCAGAAAAAATGTTTTTAAGGTATTTTTTTGAAAAGCTAAATTTCCTTTCTTGGCCCAAAAGTTTCACTAACGAATGAAGAAATAAGGCTAAACAATAATAAATACTGAGGAATGAAGAATCAAATAATCAAGATTTATGAATGAAATATGAATAATAAGATAAAAAAACAATGGAAAAATTGGAATAATTTATTGGAAATTAAATAATTATATCAAATAGAAAATGAAAAGTACAGATTACAAAAAGCAGAAAAAACGGTTTGTTTGGCCCAAAAATTGAAAAATCAAAATTTAAAAAAAATGTCTTTTTTCAACGTAAGTGGTGCCATTGCACTTGAAAAAAAAATTATTTAAAAAAAAATCGTAAAGATAATATATTGGAAGATATGTTTTTAATTAGAATGTTCAAAAAGGGTGAAAGAAATTTAAATTTAAATTTAAAAAAGGATTTTTTGATTTTTTTATGGTTATCTTGTTTTTTTTTAGGAAATTTTTAATTTTTTACTACAAAAACTTTCAGAATTGATTGAAATTGAAAAAAAAAAATTAAAAATTTTTAATTTTATTTTAGGATTTAAAAATAATTCTACACTGTTAAAAAATATATATGTATGTATATAAAAAAAAATAATTAACAGTGCTTTCCTTTTTTCTCAAAAATTCTGTTTTTCAAGTGCAATGCGGGACTAAAAAACGTTAAAAATGCCAAAAATATTTATTTTGCAAGTTTTTGGCCAACGAAAATTCAAAAAATCGACCCACTCAAATGTATACTTAAGGGTGAAAAACGAATAATGAAGAATTTAAAGAAAATAATAGAAGAAAGCAGAAATTACAATAAAGAAACAAATAATAAATAATAATGAAATAAAAAATTATTTATTTTAATTTTAATTAAAAATGGAAAAAGAATAAAAGAAGAAGAAAATTTAAAAATAAAAGTTAATAATGAATAATGAAGATTGAAGGGTTAAGCTTAGAGAACACGAGTAGACAAAAGTGTCAATCGTCTGACACTCTGAGGACATTATGATGTCAGAGCTCGGGTGTCAGACAGTTATAAAGGTGTCAGTCCGATTTGTGACAGTGTCAGACGTCTGTTACGCAACTGACAACCAATAGTGCAAGTCAAAAACTGCCACTTGTGTCAGCTCGTTTTGTGAAGTGTGACACTTTTGGGCAAAGTTGGCAGACGATTGACACTATCAAAATGACTGACACGACACGAAATTTTGGCGTGCCAGTCATCCATATATAAAAACCAAAATACATGCCTTTAAGTTACAAAATATGCTGCCAGAATTGGGCGGTGCCACTATCACGATGTGTTTGCAGTCTATAGATCCGCCACAATTAGGGAAATGCTACAGTTCATTAAATTATCGTGATACTTCCTCTTATTCGGTTTCGGTTCTCGGGATCTTCCATAGCAAAAAGCAAAGGAAAAAATATTAAAATTGAAATAATAATGAAGCCAGTACAACGTAAACATTCACTTTCAGAAATTCGTCGACAAGGACTTTGTAAATATCATCCAGCACTTCCGGAAGGATGCGCGATATTGCAGAGAACGAAATTGTCGCCATCGGCCAGAAAGCACACGTTATCATCAGTCGCGTCCGTGTTCTTTTTCTAAACATTTTACAATTGTTATATTTTTCAAAAGATCTTCTAATAATAATGCTTATATCAAATATTATAAGAAAATAGTGACAGAAGTGCTAACTAAGTTACCTAACTAACTTGAACTGCAGTCGTGTTTTTCGTCGACGGTGTCAGTCCGTGTAGTCACCCCTGACAGACGCCAAATTTCATATGACACTATTCGTCTGACACTGGCTGGTGTAAGTCAAAAAATGGCCGATTTTGGGACATAGTGCCAGCTCGTGTACTCTATTTTCAGCTTTTCATCAGCCACCGTCTGACTGACTACGTAATTGGCACTTTGTTTCGTGACGTAAATAAAATAAAAAAAAAATAAATAATAATAATAAAAAATAAAGAATTATTACTAAAGAATGAAAATTATTACTTATTACTTCTATGAATTATGAGAAATAAGGAAGCAAAGATTACGAATGATTAAGAATAAAGAATAAGGTTTAAAAAATGACGAATGAAGATTAAAGATTGATTATTATTTTATTTTTTTTACATTGGCTTTTCTCCCCATCAGACCTTTATTGACGATATATATTTTATTCTATACAAACAAAAACAAATTTAAAATTTAAACAAAAATAATAAATTAAGAAACCGCACTAAATAATTTAAAACAACAAGCAGTCGATACTTTTATTCATTTTCAGGACTAACTTAAAGAAAGTTTTTTTCTGGCAATACCATTACACACTTCAGACATTCTTGTTCTCATTGTCAAGCTCTGTGCCTGCTCAAAAATTATTATTATAAAATGGAAAAAGACAAATCAAAATAGAAAAATAATGTATTATATTAAAAACTAATAATAATAGGATGTACTGAAAAATGAAAATAGAAATATATAAACATACTCTTAAGAATGAAAAATGAAGACTTATCTGAAGTTTTTAGAATTTCAGAAAATAATTATGTTTTATTTTGAAATGTTCCTTTTAATTCAATTTACAATATATTTCAATATCTATTTAAAAAAAAACGCTCAGAAAACCACTCTGCACCACAGCAATAATTAATTACATTATTTCTAATGTGTATGCAAATGCTCGTCGTTTTATACAAAAATACAATTCTGGAAAACCACTCGACGAGAACGCTTACATAAATTTTACAACAGTTTCTGTATTTGCAGAATAAAAACTAGCAAAAAAGTAACGGTATAATATCCAGACGCGAGCAAACACACAGAAACACAAAAAAATCCCACTTGAGCTGGCATTTAATTGTGTTCACTTCGTCTTTCTCACGTCTCAATAAAAATAACAAACTAATTGCATTTGTTTAATTAAATCACGCAATAAGAAAGACACACACACAAAAGCACAAGATATATTTTATTTATGTATACAGAAATACGATTACAAATACACTCATTTAGAACTTTGTGAGACAATTACCGCGCAAATCTAATTTATTAACATTATTCCCTTTCGCCATTGTTTCAGACGTGGTTTTTCACCGACGCCGACGATAAACACTATCAGGAACGAGCAAGTAAGTGCTTTTTTATTTATTTATTCCGCACACAGTATTATTTATTAGAAATCGATTTTTTGTTTGTATATTAATCATTTACTTTTTACCAGATGGCCACCTGATAAACACCAATTGCTCGAATGGGCACTTCCGGCGAGCGCTGTGCTGTAAAATGTCCGTCGAGCTGGACACGTTCCTCGAAAGTGGAAAAAAGTAAGTGTATTTTTAATTTGCATATATCCGGTAATATTTATACAGTACGACAAGTGTCACCATCAGCAAACACCCCCTCGTCAATATTTATCTAAAAATTACTATATATATAATTCAAGACCCATTAAACATTAGCTTATCCGTACACAGAAACACACATATACAGTCATATAATCCGTCACAATTCATTGTTGACTAAATTGACTTTAATAAAAACGAATAATTGAAACGTCCGGTCACGCTTTAAAAGAACGGGCGGCCGATCAAGCGCGCATGCGTATTGTACACATATAATTTCAGCGCAACGCAGAGAACGACTGCATTGCGCGTGCGCACGATCAACGGCCGGCGACGAACGCATCACAGGAGAATTCGAAATCATTTTCATGGATCATTGAAGGGCAAGATCACAACGAACGCCTTTTTCATCAAGAGTGTGTTTGTGTGTGTGTGTGCGGTTGGTTTCTGGTAGCTTTAATTTCCGATCGTATGCAGTGATTAGTTTTTGTATGTACATATAATGTGTACATGAGTGTGCGTGTGTGCAACAGTTGTCGGCTGCACGGCTGAAAAATTACATAAAACGATCGTATAATTTTATGTGATCAATTTTGTGATATTTATGTTTTTTTGCCGATTTAAATTGTAAATACGGTTTGAAGGTATCATTTAATAACAGAAGCGTTGATAAGGAGGGGGGCATCTGTTGAACTCTGATCAGAGAGATCATTGACCAATAATAATGATCACAGATTGTTTTTCTTTAAAAAAAGTGAATCTGAATTATTTGAGTTTTTATTATATTAATGAGGTAGATGCTTAACAAGCTGCTGCTGGTTTTTCACACCTTGAATTCTGAAATTCATTACAAAGAACTGGCTACAAGCCCATACCCCGCCCAAGCACTCCGACAGCTACCTGAGTTTTGTGCCAACTCTGCCGCATTTGCTTCTAATCGCTATAACTTCGTAAATAATTTGAATTTTGGAATAGTAAAAAGCTTTAAATATTCTTAAAAGTATAAAGACATGTACAAGCCAAAAATATTTTTTGTTTTTAAATCTAAAGGTGATATAACTCTTTAAATTGTTTTGCCTAAAATAGTCTAACCTTAAACTTTTCAATTTACTTCAATTTAAATGGTAACAGATTATTTTAGACGGTGAGTCAGAATCTGTAAAAACATTCGGAGTAAATGGAACACCAATTCAACAGTGCATTTGTTCTATACGATTTTTTATTCCATACTTACTTTAGTAAAATCGATTTTTGGACCTCACTTAGTCGTCCTATCGAACCTATTTACCGCTATCGATCATTAATCAGGCACTCTTTTGGCCGTGTTATCCGTGTTTATTTGTATGCAATTTGAATGCAATTTGAGTGCAATTTGAGTGCAATTTTGAAAACACAATGTATTACAAAAAATATAGCACGCTTACATGAGATGGATAAGACTGTAGCAGCAGTTGAAAGTTCGTATAGGTTATGGACAGGGACTTATTTGATGTTGATGTGGATGTTGATCGCTTGGTGTGATGCGGTTGGAGTGTCTTGTGATAAGTGCTGAACGTGCTGAAGAATTCCAGTGCCTTCAAATTGTTTTTTTACATCCCATCCCACTACCTGTCTAGTTTTTCGTTTCGTCTCTCTGGCAGTTGAGAAATCATCTCTGCTATCATCGTAAGTGGCTGGTCAGTCGTTTTCAGCGAAACAGTCACAACAGAATTTGGCTGGCCAACTTAAAATATGCAGTATTGTTTGCGATTTCAATCATGTATGCTCCACTATCGATGACAGGTTTGCTACGTAGAATTAGTACTGAATAAAGAACGTCTAAACCGGTATTTTTAAAATCCTAAGACCTGTCCGAACCGTAATTGAAAATACATATAAAAATCTCTTAGGTATCCTTTATAATTTCAATAATATTTTTATAATTTAACGTGAACAGTTTTACGTCGATAGTTTAACGTTCCATATACCCACATTAAATTGTCGCTACGTTAAATGGTGGATTAAAACATTCTTAAAAGTATATAAAAATCACAAGCCAAAAAAAAAATATTTTGAAAATTTCTTACTCGGAAAAAACTGACCGGTCCGGACCAATAGAAATAAGCTATAGTAACTTTATTAAAGGTGAACTGAATTAATGGGGACACTGGAAAGGGATCTCTCTAAGCCACACATGTTTTGAGTTGCTGAAACTGCTGGTACTGCAAAACTGAATGTGGCCAAAAGCAAAAGCTTATCAACAGAACATAAATAGTCGGAGGGGTAAACATAAGAAGGTCCACTAGGGTGGTGACCTAGTCGTACTTCTTATGTTAAACCGTCCGAATATTTATGTTCGTTGATAAGCTTTGACTTCTGCCGACTTTGATGTAATCAAATGTTTCCTCATCGCTCGGAGAGCCAATTTTCATAGGTCTCTTTTGTGACCAACTTCTGACTACTAAGCTGGACTGAAACCGGTGGTAATAACAAGTCCGCACTACACGGTGGATGAAAAAGAACCTCCCACCCGAGCTCCTGGAGCTTCTGGTGCGTCACCAAATATGTGTGTGGCCTGGCGTTGTCCTGATGGAATACAATTCGGCCTCTGTTGCTCAAAGATGGCCTCTTATGCATAAGTGCTGCCTTCAAGCGGTTCAGTTGTTGGCACTACAGGTCCGTATTGAACGTTTGGCCATAGGGATTATTCCCTGTCAATACCACCAAAAACACAGCAGAACCTTCCTGGGCTTGGCCACCGTCTGGGAAGCTTCACCGCGCTTCGACCACGACCGTTTGCGCTTCACGTTGTCGATGCGGTCAATGATGTTTTTCTGCGTCAATTCGTGTGGCACCCATACATCGATCTTCTTTGTGAATCCAAGCTTCTTCAAATGGTTTATAACGGCCCAGCTCTTGGCCGATGCTACGGCTGCTGCTATGCCGGTCTCTCTCGACCAATTCAGCGATTTTGTCGCAATTTTCAACGACAGGCTTTCCGGAGCGTGGCCACCTTCTACACCACCTTCGACCACCTCTACACCAGAACGAAAACGTTGAAACCATCGTTGTGCGGTGGAAATGATGCACACATTTTATTGGCGATTTGAGATGCATTTTTGCCTTTGTCGTAGTAGTACTGTGAAATTGTCGGATTTTCTCATTATTTTGCTCCATGTTTGCGACGCTATAACTCACAAACGAGTGAACCAAACAACAGCAAACTGTCAAGCGTGTGTTAGCGCGTTAAGACCTTTCCAACATGCTATAGGACCCGATGCGATGAATACAACTAGAACTACGCGCATGCAACGACACCTAGCAAAAATACCGCAAGACTTTTTTGACACTTTACTACTTCCATGTAAAAATGGTGTTAACGAACTATAAACATTTTGTGTGGTGAGGATATTTCTCCGTATATTGGCTTTATAGTAACATAACAAAATGTTCTAATCCTATAGTAGCTTTATAATAACAGTACACAATGTTCCAATCGTTCCAATACAACAAAATTTAATAACTGGATAGTATGTCATGGATCAGCTCAAAATTATATGTTAAGCATTGTGCGAACAGTATATTGAAATTATAATAACAAACATTAAAGTTTACCGGCCGTATAGTACCATGATGTGAACAAAGCATAATTTTTGACAGATTAAAACTCATTTAAAGATAAATCTGATATAACATAATTTTCTTCTGCCATTTCTGTATATGTGAATCCAGTTCATCCAAAAACCTTTCATCTGATGAGTCATCGGCCATTAAAGCACCGTACCTGAAAATAGACGATTAGGCGGGAAGATCTAATTCAGAATCATACGTGGACATAGTCATTTGAGATGGTAGAACTCTCGACGAATAACATAAAGGCTTGGATGAAGTGGAAGCTGTCTCCTATTCTTGATGTATAGTCAAAAGCGAGTTTATCCGTTGCAACTAAAATATCTTTCATGCTTTTTGATTGCAACTTTTTCACTTTTCGTTTGAATGCTCCTGATTTTGACCAATCCCGAATTGACTGCTATAAAAATGTATGTGCAATTAACAAAAACTGAGTGTATATACTAACAAAAAAACAGTCAACGCGTACCGTAATGTTCGAGTGTTGTGAGTAACATTAACCGTATTTACCCCAAATGTCAGTCAT
>JANSTU010051052.1:0-21227 GCA_027564075.1 Bolitophila hybrida
ACAGGATCCAATGAGAGGTTATATTTTATATTATATATTATAAAAAAACATATACCATTTTTTTAAATTGTATTATTTCGATTATTATTTTTAGAATATTTCGAATTTTTGGATTTCTTAAATGTGATGTTTAGGATAGTTTTACAAGATTTTACAAATCTGTCTAATTCTAATTACATTAAAATATAAAAAACAAAAACAAACAAAAAAAATCTCTTGAAATTGTCGAAAAAAATACTTTTAAAAAATATTTATTTTTGGGACCCTGTGTTGATACCATATGCCATAGGAAGCGGCTGTTTAAAGTTTGTAGAAAAATTACATAGGACACATTGTAAAATAGTTTTCTGCAAAATTAAAAAAAAAATTAGACACAAAATGTATGGTCACAAAATATAGACAAATATTAGACACCAAATTGTAGACACAAAATTGTAGACACCAAATTGTCACCAAAGCCCTCGCAAATTAAATAAAATATTCCTATATAGCGTGATATTGTTAAAGTATAAGAACTAAATATTGGTCTCCAATATCCTTGAACCATATATTCCGAAAGTATGGAAATATATAAAAAAGTCTAGGGACTAAATAATGCTTATTTTAGATACATATAGTAAACATAGAGACGAGCTGCAATGCCTGTGATTTTTTACAGAGACTTTCTTTATTAAACCTGTGGCGTCTCACTGTCTGAATAACTACTGTACATTAGAGTAGGTCGATTATTATTTAGCGTGATACAAAAGCTTTTGGCCTTAGGGTACTATTACACGTGTTGGCTTAGGGTATACTATTTTCAACAAACGTGGAGTTCAATTTTTAATTGTTGCCTGGGCAAAATTATTATTTTCGGATGGAGTTTTTGATTAATTTGGATTGCAAAATAAAATTATGTGGTCAGCGCTAAATTCGAAGCCAAAAAAATAATAATAAAAAAAAAACCAAAACGTTAACCATAATTTTTAAAAAATTTAAAAACATTTTTTTAATTAAAATTAAATTGCATACTATTTTCTAGGACGTATTCAAAATGCAATAAAATGATTAAATGAAACTAACGTTAAATTAAATATTCAAAAAAGCAAATTTCTCCAGTCATCAGTCGAATATTTAGGTCACATTCTGTCAAGCAATAAAGTCGAGTCTACAAATCCCCAAAATATTCTACAGTTAAAATCAAATTAGAGTTTAATTAATTATTATGGGAGGTTCATACCACAAATGTTGGCTAAACTACAGTTTATGGGCGAAGGAAATGAGCTCCTGAGTACGAATCAGATCGCGTCGCTCGACTCTTTGAGGGAGGGGGATTTTATGTTTGTATGAAACTTTTTGTTTGAAGAAATAAAAAAACTGCATATTTTAAAAAACTAAAATACATATTTTTGTTAATTTATTTTTTTTTTGGATTTTTAATTTTTTTTTATTATTATTTTTACTTTAAAATAAATTTTTTTTTAAATACAAAAAAATTGCATTCAAAATTAACACATTTCTGTTTTATTACAGAAATACCCCATCAACAACAACACACGAAACTCCCAAATGAGTTGATGTTTAATTATCAAACAAAAACTGTCTTGAATGCATTAAATCCAAATTAACATCAAAAGTCTCACTAAAACTGGCAATATAAAAGAGTGGGAGAACATTTCTAATGATACGTGCAGAAAATGCTATTAATCATACATCACTTTTTGATGAACAGCGTTTCGCCAAATAAAAGTAACTATAATGGGAAAATGCTAAAGAAACATGGAAACTCGATTGTTTCGTATCTCCAATACCCAACATGTTGCAATGTTTCTGTAATGACAACTTCATCATTTATCAATTTGCATAGTGATTTGTTTAACAATCTAAAAACATTATTCTTTTATATTGCATTTTATTTACTAACAAACGTTTGACCTTTTTGAACTGTATATAGAAAGGATTTCTATGTGTACATAGTATTTTTCCAACAATATATACAATTTGAAGCCTTTTAAGTCATAATATGCAGTATATGTATACAGCATGCAAATGAATATATACGTATTTAGCTCTGTAACATTAATTTCTTCGATGCAGCTAGACAAGTTATCCATTCATTAAACGTTCGTTCATGTGTAACTATATATATTATATATAAATGTATATATATATTTATATAAATATATATGTAAATTTAGAACTTGTTTTAATGTCACATCCAGCGAAATGAAATATATATACAGCATTTTGTAGGACTTCTTTCTCTGCAATAAATCAGAATCGATGTTCCCGGAAAATTCCAAATTGGTTTGTGTTTGTAGGAATTATTGTAATCAAGTATAATATACAATATGTTATTATAATAAATTAGGTGTCGTATGTGGAGTAACAAGGCCAAAGATTGACTGGAATTCAAGGAATGGTTGTGCAATATCTAAAAAGACTGTAGAAATGGGTTTCTTGCTTAAAAAAAGAATTATTGTGCCAAAAAAATAAATAAATGTGCTAATGAAAAAAATATTCTGCCAAAAAACAATGTACCTAAAATAATTCAAAAATGTGTTGGTACAAGATTTAATTATTTTATGCACAATTTTGGTTTGATTTTTTTATAGCAATATCAACCAAAAAGGTTTTCAAAGAGCCAGAATTGCAGAGAGATCGAATCTTGCCAATATACACAAACCAAATTTATGGAACTGTTTGAAACAAAATTTATGTTTCGACTAAAATTCTTTTTATCCTATACGACAAAAATTGGCTAAATGAAATTGAAATTTCATCACAGAAATAGCCCTCAAGCAGATCAGATCCAAAAAAATAAAGTGAGAAAAGTTAAAGCCATTAAATCGAAAAAAAACTTTATTCTTGTTATGCAGGAAATCACTATTTTTATCTGGCGAATATAAAAATTTATAGGACGCCAACATTGCAAAAATATGTCGATTTTCGTAAAAAAAAATCAATCATCTTTGGGAACACATTAGACAAAAAAACATTTAATAATAATAATATTTTATCTAATATAAAAGCTCTGAAAAAACTTTTCGAAAAAAGCTTGAGTTTCGCTCTCCAAACTAACCGTCCTTACAAAATACCTAAAAAAAAATAAAAAGGTTGATTAAAAAAAACGGGTGTGAGCGATGCTGCACTCACGGGAATTGATGTGCAAACATCGCTCGTTACAGAGTTATTGGTTTTGGTCACGGCTTTTGATAAAGTAGGGATGTATAAAAACGACAGAATTTAGTCAATGTTTAATACAAATAATAATAAAAAATAAAATTATCGAAATCGAGTAACATCATAAGAGTTGGAGCGCGACGTAACTTTCTAACTAGGCCGATGACGGTCACGGTCACATTCCAACTACCCCATACCAGGAACAAAAATGTTTACACATCAAATCACCCATAAAACACACTTCTAAACACATCAACACAAACGCAGACAAAGTCGGGCGAACACCCAGTTGCTGATATACTGCTGGTATACACCAGGCGGTCAACTTTCTAACTAGGCAGATGACGGTCACGGTCACTTATAGGACTATAGCACTGTAGTGCTGTCGAAAAAAAACGGGTTAGCGGTTCCATTGAAAAAACAGGACCCGGGTATCAAGGGTTCAAAATCAAAAACCGCAAAATGGGTCCGTACCCGAAATTTAACTGAGAATTTTTTTTCCGGCATGTGACATCGCCCAGGAGATGGGAGTTAGACACCAAATCAAACCATCTGCAGAAGGCAGGATACAAAAAAAGCTTGATGTTTGGGTGCCGCATGATTTGACGCAAAAAAACCTTCAGGACCAAATCAACGCCTGCGATATGCTACTGAAATGGAACGAACCGACCCATTTTTGAAGCGGATGGTGACTAGCGACGAAAAATGGATCACATACGACAATATCAAGCGAAAACGGTCGAGGTCGAAGGACAGTGAATCGTCCCAAACAGTGTCCAAGCCGGGATTGACGGCCAGGAAAATTTTGCTGTGTGTTTGGTGGGCCACACACATCTTTGGTGACTCGTCAGAAGCTACGGGAGATCGGATGAGAGGTTTTATCGCATCCACCATAAAGCCCGGACATATCGCCAAGTGATTACCATCTGTTCCTGTCCATGACGAACGCCCTTGGTCGTGTAAAGATGGCCTCAAAAGAGGCTTGTGAAAAGTGTCTGTCCGAACTCTTCGCAAATAAGAAGGGGGGGTTCTACAAGGGGGGGTATTATGTAGTTGCCGTCTAGATGAAAACAGATTATCGAACACAACGGCGCATTATTTGCGATCACTGTAACTATTTTTATAAAGCATTGAATAAAGAGCAAAAAAGCGGAATGGAGATATTTGACAACCTACAATTTTGAATATATGAAAGAATTCCTATCATATATATCTCATAATATCACGGAACACATAGTTTGAATGAAAAGGTTCTTGACAGCTTCACAGTGATTTTTATAGTAATGAAGCAAATAAGATTTACTCAAGGACACACTTGTGGTTGTGATTTATATACAAAACAACGTACTCGTATATGTGTATAATGTATAATATATCTTATACTATTATATACTTAATAAAATAAATACGGTTTTATATATACACATTCATGATCGAAATACAAATAAATATAAGCTCGACACACGACATTTTGCGAACTTTCACTTAATATGTATACATAAATACTACGATTCACACAAACACCCTCTAGAAGAATGTACACATGTATAATGTACATATAATAATATATACAAATATATATAATATAAAAATGATATATATATATATATAATAACATGTATGTAAGAGAGTTCTAGTTTATTATAATACGAACATGATATTAGCGATTTAAGAATCAACAGTTTGTCTAAGCTTTTATTTACTGAGCTTGCACAAATTAGATGTGCTTTAAAACTCATATAATATATGATAAGTATGCTAAAGCAGATTAGACTACTCGTATTTAAATCAAAAATAATTCTAAGGGATTAAATGTATAAGAGTATGTTTATTTAAATATAATTATTTATACCTGACCGCAATGACAATATAGCAAAATTGCTTTTGTTTTCTGCAAAAAAATATTTTTTTTTTTAACAATTTTCAAAAAAGGACAAATACATCTGCTTTAAATATAATATAATAATACATAATATTATTTCATCATAAAATCATATAAATCTACGAGTGTTACAATTGTACATACTGTATATACATACTATTAAACATAATATATATAATATACTTTCAATCTTATAATAACCTACAATTTGCTTATGTGCAAACGATGACTTCCATACGCGTGTACCCCATGCCCACCCCTTAGGACTAATGTTACAGAATACACTTGTATATAAATACAAAAATTGTGAATATATATATATACAAACATATACAAGTGTATAATGTGTAAATACAAAATACATAATATGTATTTATGTACTATGGTTCGATGTGGCAATGGCAAACTAAGTCCACACTTGTCCAAAAAAGATGTGTATATGTGACTTCAATCGTTTCTTAAGCTCCGGTCGGTGAACACCGCAGCGCAGTTGTGCGTAAAGCTCCGCAAACCAAAGCTTTATTATATTATACTTGCGTTAGTATAACGAATGTATTTAAAATATATATATAATAAACATTAACAACATATATAAATTAGAGACTAGTATAGTAACATTGTTTAGTCTATGGCCAACGTTTGGTCAGACATTGAGCAGGGTTCATATACCGATATTGTGTGCTAATTGTTGTCGGGCACCATCAGGTGATAATTTAACTTTTCAAAGCATATGCGCTCATAATTTGAAATTCAAACGTCTAGAATTGAGCATAGACGGCGACAATATATATTATGTTTACTAACATAATTACCGCGAGTGAAAATGTGATCCGAAAATAGAGTCCAAACAACACAAATTTAGTTCTAATTCAATGAAAAAACATTTCAGCGTCGCGGAGACAAGACTATCCGAGTAAAGAGCTTGTGTTCCGCTGGTATATGCTTCCAGTCAATGTAGCGAGTGCAAGTCGAAAAGATTAATTGTGATTGAAAGATAATGTGCTCGTGAACCTAATGAATTAAGGGACATATTGTATAGTAAATTAATAAATTTTATCGCTGTACATCAGTAGAAAGCTTGTTTGTGACCGTGTAATTATTACATGTACATATTGTGTTAGAGTATACAAGACAGAGTATAGTTATCAATTGAAAGGATACTTTATGAAGAGGTAAGTAGTAATCAGAAAAAAAAAATCCGATTTTATGGTTTTTGAAGAAGTTATCTATCGTGTTTTCAAAAAAATGTGTCTGTATTTAAAAATGCAAAATACCGACTAATATCCAACATTTATTTATTTGATGTCCTTTACAAAAAGTTTTGGTCTCTTCCTAAACGTATCGAATATCGCGTCAAGGACAAATAACAATAAATTGTGTTTTTTGGTACAAGTCTTGGTCTCCAAATACTCTAAACGTTGCTCCTGATAATTTTGTAGTGCTATGGTGTGCTAAAACCCCTATCACACCTTTTAAGGGGGTTTTGAGTTTGTATGACATTGTTTTATTTCAAGTCATTAGATTAAATAAATGTTTTTTTTTTAAATAAGGTCATCATTACATTTTACCCCTATCTCCCCAGAAAGTAGTTATAAAAATGGTGAAAAGGGGGTGTCAAAAAAATTAGGTACAAAAAAACTACAATTTTTTTTTTTTTTATTTAAATTGTCTATCCTAGCGTAGAAAGCCAACAAACATATGTAACTTGACCGATATTTTTACTGTAGAAAAGACAACGAATAAAATGTTTAAATTTGTATAGTATTTTTTTTATGTTTTGAACCCTTCGTGGTCACTAGGAGTCAAATTGACCCTAACCCAAACTTTAAGCTAGAATTACTATAAGTTGTTGGTGTGCGAGAGGAGTGGCCTGCACTCAAACGACGCTCCATTCCCTTTGTGAGCAAATAGCAGAATTTTGCGTAAACTATGATATCTCAAAAGTTTCAGCATAAAATTTTATGAAAAAATATAAAAAATTGCCAGAGGTAAGATTTAAAAAAAAATTAACGCAACTTGTTGATTTTTTTATTCATTTTTTAAATTAATTTTAAAAAAATCCATGTTAATCTCTTCTTTCATCATTGAAATCTGACATACTAAAAAATAAATGAAATCGGTTTGGTAGAAGCACAGATTTTTTCAAAAATGTCCAACAACCTTCAAACTCGCATTTCGTGAAAGACATTTTTTAAACGCATATAGATCCGAAAACATTAAAAAAATATATAAGAAATGTGGACCTTGGGGATCTTTATATTTTTGTGATCTTCAATTAGAATTTTTTAAAGGATTTTATGTGTTTTATGTAACGTGACAGTACGAAGCCTTGAACATATATAATTGAAAAGTCCCCGGCCTACCATAGTAGTATAGTACCATAGTGGCAAAATTCGTTTTTTTATTCAATTCCCTTCAAGGGCAATACACGTATTATAGCGACCCTCCAACTTTTCGATAACATTTTTGTAGTACGATTTGTCCTTTGCTTCAATATAGGCCTCAGTTTCGGCGATCACCTCTTCATTCGACGAAAATTTCATCCCAACGAGCATTCTTTTGAGATCTGAGAACAGGAAATAGTCGCTGGGGGGCAGATCTGGAGAATATGGTGGATGCGGAAGCAATTCAAAGCCCAATTCATGGATTTTTGCCATCGTTTTCACTGACTTGTGACACGGTACGGTGCATTGTCTTGGTGAAGCAGCACTTTCTTTTTCTTCAAATGCGGTCGTTTTTCGGCGATTTCGTCCTTCTAACGGTCCAATAACGTTATGTAATAGTCGCTGTTGATGGTCCTTGCTTTTTCAAGTTTCAAGTCAATGAAAATTATTCTATGCGCATCCCAAAATACAGACACCATAACCTTGCCAGCCGACTGTTGCGTTTTTCTACGCTTTGGAGCGGGTTCATCGTGTGCTATTTGTCGATTATATATATATATGTCGGATGTTCTCTTTATTTTGCTCCATGTTTGCGATGCTATAAGCACGTGTGTTAGCGTTAAGACCTTTCCAACAAGCTATAGCATGACCCGATGCGAAAATACCGCAACATTTTTTTGACACTCTTTAATAATGATCCGATTTAAACCAAATATGCGCACTTTAGCCGATTAATGTTTACTTGCACGATCAATTCTCTTTTAATAAAAGTGATTTTTAATTTAGTTTAATATTATTATTTTTGAATACAATAATAAAAAAGACAGAAACCGGTATTTCAGTCCGATATTTGGAACAGAGAAGATCAAAAACCAGACGCCATGGATTATTAATTCTGACGACACGCAGTTCGGACGTGTTTTACTTATTTTATATTTTGAGATTTTTGTTGTAACATCTATATTTAAGCAGTGAGCACTCAGTATATAGACTCCGTTTAGAAGTTATAAACGGTTTTTGAACTTTTTTTCTTTTACTTTGTTCGATATCGGTTTAATAATCAAATTTGGATGCCATTTACATCTTATCTTTATCAACTAGCCTTAATCTTTAGATTAGAAACGGGGAGAGTTATTCTCCAGTATTTCGTCGAGTTTTTATGTTTTCTTTCGGACTTAATGCGATCGTTTAAGTTTCCGGTTTTATGAAGTCTACGAATAATTTCCGTTTTTCCATCTTCAAAATACGTTTTTCCAATAACACGGCATGCTCCCCATTGACATTAAAAAGACACATTTTTATATACACATTTAAACCCATGACCTTTTATGTGATAAAGCTTAATAAATATTTTATTACATATCAAATAATAATCAATAATTCAAATCGTATTTGTATTATTTATGTAGCTTCATTGTATATAAATAGGTATTATTGTATCATAATCAATCTAATTGTTTACTTACTATCTTGTCACCTATTCATTTCATGGTCAATAAAGAATCATACTAATAGTACGAATTTCCTATAATTGCAGATATACTTCCTAGAAAACCGGTTCAAAAAACTGAACTATATAGAGAATAAATAAAGCAGCACACACACACAAAATGACAACTGTTCTGGATGATACCGATGAGCAACTGGACACACGTGTATATAGCTACATATTGCCACCGGGGCGATGTACGAAACGATGGCTACACGCAACCGATACGGTTGTCTCTCTGTTCCTGATAACACCACTTGTGGTGACCCACTGGCGTGGTACCTGGGCATATATGGACACGCTGGGCGATAGTTTTCCGGCATGGCACTGTTTCTTGATTGGTGGTCTACTGCACGCCGTCATCGCGATGATACGTGAGTTTCTATACGATAAATTCAAGAGATCAAAGGATGCAAATAGAACGTGGCAGGGTAATATGACACGTTCGGTTTTTACAAAACTGTATGCATACGTTTTTAGTATGGGTTGCAATATGCACTGGCGTGGTGGATGGGCTGTTCTGGATATGCATTTTGGTGAGTTTTGCTTAATATTTTTGTGGACATTTAATTGTTAATATGTAATCAATTATGTTTTATAGGCGTTGGAATGTGGCAGGCAAGTACGATTATGGTGGTGTGCTTTGGTGGACTGGTCTGCTTCCGGAGTGTACGCAATTTGGTTGCTCCACCTGTGATCATCTTGACCGATAATAAGGAATTTTCATTTGCATTTCCGACACGTTATAGAATTGAGGTAAGCGTTTGGAACAAAACATTTTTTTATGTGAATAAATATAGAAATTTTAATTTTGAGATGACAATTTTAGGCTGAAAGTATTATCTCAAAATTAGAAAAAAATCTTTTAGAATTTTTTTTCTTAAATTTAGAAAGAATGTTATCTAAATCTGTTATTATGGTAGTTCCTTTACCCAAAATTTCAGTGTTATGTTATATCGCGATTTTAAATATTTGCATCATTAGATTTAAAAATATGTTAAAGGTATGTATTAAAATCGCGATATAACACTGAAATGTTGGGTGAACGAACTCCCATAATTTAGGGTAGTATATTCGCATCAAATTTAGGCAGTGAATTTTGCTTAGAGGTTTGGCTTTTTTAGCAAATAAGCTTTACTTAGGAAAATAACGTTTAAAATTAGTAAATACAGATATATATATTGGAAATTAGGTAGATTTTTTTAAGGGGGTACATACCTCCAGCTAGAGCAAAATAAATGTTTTTATTTTAATTTTCTTCGGTAATGTTTAAAATTGGGATAAAATGTATCATTTTAGTCAGTCGAGACAAAAAATTACTGGCATTAAATGTATATGATAAATTGTGTAGTGTTTTAAAAGGCCAAACTGATTTTAATTTATTTCAATATAATTTATTACGCCACTCTTAATTTTTCATTTTCGCGCATCTGAACGTTTGAGCATCTGAGCCGGAACCCTTGTAGCTTTTAAAAGCAAGCACTTTATATATGAATATAATTATTTCTCATCAAATTCTACAAATTTTGATCCGTTAGTCGGTTTCTCATTTTTGATTGAATCATTTTCATTGCTGAAAATGCGGTATCACACATTCAAGTGAATCCAAAATACGAATAAAGTTTTAAAATTGAATCATGAAGAATTGGATAAGAGTCTATGCTTATTTCATTCAAAAAAAAATGCCATGTAGAGTGACTAAGACTTGGTTCTCCTTGCAAATCACAAAGTTCCAACAAAATTTCACGGATATACTTTTCGAAAAAAATATATATATATTTAAACAAATATTAAATAATTATTGAATGAAATAAAAAAAGAAACATTGTAGAGTAATATTTACGACTTCTGAAAGAAGAAAAAAACACAATTTTTCACCACTCACAAGAGACTAAAACCCAGCGTTTATTTCCAAGCTACACCAAAATAGACTAATTGATCTATCGACAATAGCTTTTTACCAACGTGTACATAAAAGTTCAAACTGTTGGTAGAAGGCGCTTTCAGTCCCCGAACAAATTTCTAGGGTAGAGAATTTGACAAAGAAAAATTCGTCCCGGTCAAAATGACCCAGTGTGTCAACGGAAGGTTCATTTCTTTGAAACAAACAAATAATGTGAAATGATTTTTTAAAATTGAACTGTAAAACAATTTTAATTTGTTTTGGCTAAGCTAGATTTCTTTGCAATTAACGCTTCCTGGTGTAACATATAATGTGAAAAAAATTTATATCGAAGCTATTTTTCTCAGTTGCCTAATTAAACCACTTACTAATTTAAGACTTTTAATTCTATAGCCTTTTTTACAGAGTCTAAATCCTCTGTAAAATTGCTTATTTATTTCATTTGTTCAAAAAATTAGGATGTTTGGCTAGTTACTAAAACGTTTCACCGCTATATTTATAATAATTCATAAAAAAATATCTAAAAATCTTTAACACTTCTCGAGATATCGTATAAGAAACCCAAAACCCGTGTTTAAAGCTGGGGAAATTCTCATAAATTCGACAAAAAATCTATTTTTTTTATTAGATAGCTTATAATGTGTGTTTGCCCGATAACGATTGCAAAAAAAAGGTTCACATTAGAAAGAATCAATTTTTTTTTCACAAAAAAATTGATTGAAATCTTAAAACGCGTTTTCTGAAAAATGATGTTTTTAAAACTGGTCTCCAGAATATCTAAAGAACTACTCGATGGATTGACTTGGAATGTTAAAAAAATTCAAATAGTTCATTTACTTTTTACTATGACAAAAATAATCAAGAAAATCACTGTGTTTTTGAACATCTAGATGGTGGGCCTCTTAACAAATTAATAATAATATAACAATTTAGTTACTGAACTTCGAAATCGAATAAAATCGAAATAAACTTTGGTAATATAGAACCACGTTTCAACATTTTTAAAATGGCTCTCAATTTAGTGGGAAATGTATAAAAATGTGTTCTTTTTTATTTAATTATTACTGCGCCTTTATTTATTATATTTTTATTATAATGGACAACAAAAAATTCGAAGGTGATATCTTGGGAAGAGAGATGAAAAATAAAGAAAATCGGTTTCTAAACAATTCAATTGGCGTTCTTACACCTTAGTTACTTAATAATTAAAAAATGAATTCCAATTTATACAAAATTGAATGTCAATAAAAAAAAAATTAAAAAATGCATAAAAACTAATAAAAAATTATGTTTGTCTCATTTTTAAATTTTTTGGAGTTCATTATTGAATAAAATGCGCTCATAATTGAAAAAAAGATATTTTATTAATTTTAAGTACTACAAATTTCAAAAGTAAAAACTAGTTTTTTATATTAATTGGTATGCGTTTATATTTTTTAACATCCAATTGTCAATTATTATGTCGTCATTAATTATTTTATTATTATTATTATATTTAAGATTTAAATTATATTTAAAAAAAATTATATTTATATAATATTTATAAAAAATGATAATAATTATATTGTTTTTAATGTATTTCTTTTATTTTTAATAGTGCGCAATTGTTTGTTTACAAAGTTTTATTTTTTTTAAAAGTGTCCATGTTTTTTACACTTACATATTTATTTTGATACTCAAATGTTTATATCGGCACACGTTTCTATTATTTTTATTTTTATTTATTTAAAATTAAAAAAAGAAAAGATTTTTTTTCCAAATTAAACACAAATAATATTTCTTAAATCAAGTTAAATGTTGCTGTTGCTTATTTCTATTTGATTTTAGATCGTTTTTGATTTAAAATTTTCAGTAAACATATTTTTAAATTTATACAAATATTTTGTTAAATAAAAAGAACATTTACTGTTTTCCAGTAAATGATTTCTTGATTCAAGTTAATATTTGCTTGGCATTTGATCTTAAAATCAAACGAAATTTTACTGATAGTTAGTATTTTTACTTTATTCAATATAATTGTGAATAATTGATTTAAAATAAAGAAACAATGATCTGAAATCTTTTTTTTTTTACTGATTTCGAGTAATTATTGAAAAATTCAAAAATATTTCAATTTAAATTTATTTCTATTTATTAAACTAAGTTTTTTAATTGAAACGAGTTTTAAACATGTTTGTAAAAAAAAGAAAAAAAATCGTTTATTTTTTCGATTCAAAGAAATTTATAACTGTAAGGTAGTATTATTTTCGTACAGTATATAGTATTCCAAATACTAATACATGCATTTAGAATGAAAATATTATATCCCGATCTATAATATAATAAGAAAAAACACACACATACAACTAAACACTTGGACAATCCAAAATGTTTTCACTAACAAGAAATCCGCATTCAGAAAACTCCCGCGCACACGCCAAATCACTTGTTATTCTGAGCATATAATTGGTAAATCACTATATATTATAGTTAAACCGTATACGCAGTGCGCCGCGCATCATTAACAAGACTATTGTGTATTAATACAAAGTTTTGCGGTTGTCAGTGAGTATACACGAAGAATGTACACTAATATTATGTGTGACGTCATTATGTGCAACTAAGGGGATATCCAAACAAACGATCTGATGAGCGTATACTTCTCGAAATAGAGGGGATAAAGGGTCTACAATACAGATACCACTACAGATTATTAGACACTGTTATGAAATTTGAACTTTTTCTGTGTATCTATGATTGAGTGTGTGTGTAATCTTTGGGATTATAAGATTTGCGGTTTGAGCATATATGTTGGTTAATGAAACTCTATATTGTTGTTATAAATTTTAATCGATCTAAGATTTCATAGAAATGAATTACTCAGGAATCTTACAAATTATAACACTTTAAAACTTTAGATTATTCCTAACCGTGTGTAGGAGAACACATACTCAGCTCGATTAGTAGCATGCACAAATAATCTCACACACACACACTGTCATATGCACTAAGCTCTCACTTCAATCACATACACTAATCATACAAACAACTACTATATTGGCCTGGAAACTCTAGTGTTAGTAGTAGCAGTCCAATTCAACGTGTGCACACACAAATGTTTGGGAAGAGCGACTTTTTTTTTGCATGATTTGGTGGGATGCGTCTTCATTATTTATAATCAGATAAGCCAGAAACGTGCGAGCACCTCAACAACTCGGACAGTCGCCGTATAACGGATTCAGTGCTTTGAGTGTGTATTTGTATGGTACTGTGCGGGGCTTTGAGCGATCACTAATCCAAGTTCTTCGGATGCACTAGGTAGTCGTGCGTATTTAAGATATCTGCGTATTTACTTTTCATATACATCTGAATCGAGTGAAAGATCAATAAGTGAACAAGTGAATCCCCCGCATATTATCATTGATAAGCTGATTCTGTTATCAACAATATGTTCGTATAGACATAGTATTTTATGCGATTTCAACAGTATATTGTGTATAGTTCGTTGACGACGGTTATCTTCAAAATAATGCACAATTTGCAAACTGCTTAAATGCAATTGAAAGTGATTTTATGGAGTGCATCTGTGTTTGTTTGTCGTTTTAATAAATAAGCGTTGTGAAAAGTAGTAGTATGTGTAAAACTGTATATAATTTGATACGTGACATTGTTTACTAATTTACTTTTTTAAATTCTAAATCAAATTTGATTAAAGATAGTTTTTTTTTTTAAATTAAATATATCAAAATCGTAACTCGTTATAATTGTTATAATTTGTTATTTCAAATAATTTGAATAGATAATTTACAAGTGGTTTTAAATTGATGTTATGCAATTTTTTGTTTAAATAAAGAATTGATATCAATTCTGTGGAACAACTGTTCAAATATGGAACTCACATATAATTATTTAAAAGCGATTGAAATAAACATTCGATTGAGGTTACGAAAAAATATGTTTATTTTTGTTTGAGATGTTTGAAGAAAGTATATTTGATTTTGAGGAAAAGTTATGTTTCGACAGTTTTATTGTTCAAATTCGTAGTTGGATTTTTTTCTAATTTATACAAAGCATTGAGGAAAACAATATTAGTCACTGTGTCCCTAAAAATAAAAAATCTTTGTATTAACAAGTTAAAAATGTGAAAATTATTTAATAATATCCTACGAAATCTGATCTGATTAATTCCAATGATATTTATTCACACCAGCATTTACTGATTTTAAGTAAATGTGGGCGTAATTAAAATAAATAAATTGGCAACCTTCCTATGAATCATGGCGAGTCCGTGAGAAACACCCGTTTTTTATTAATAATTTAATTTTTTATGTCTGTACCTGGAGTTTAACTGTGAGAAATTTACCTAGATTTTACTGATTTTTAGTAAATTTATATGTAAATCATGCGAAAATGCTCTTGAATTACACCATTATTTACTAATATTTAGTAAATATCATATGCATCTTGATACATGCAAATAAATGATTTCTATTTATTTTGAATGCTTGTACTAAAATCAAGAAAACAATTTCTTAATTATTATTAATAATTATTTCTTAATTCCATTATTATTTCTAAAATAAGAAGAAATATTTGATTATTTCATTTTTTCGTATATTTTTTGTTTACATTTTTAAGAGCATATGTGGCGGACAACTAATTTGAAACGACATTTTATTTTTTTCTATTTATTTTTTATTTTTTTAAAATTGAAAAATGTATATAAAAGAGGTCGATGGCTGCTATTTTAAGAACCCTGGAGTTTTTAAAAGGATGGCATTTTATGCTATAAAGGGTAATGATACGATTTATTCAATTTTCAATTTGTCTGCATAATTTACTGTCTCTCAATTTAAATTTAAATTTCTAACTTTGAATTGCCCTAACTTTGAAACTCCTTAACCAATTATAAACATTCAAACAGTTTTTAAAAGCAAATTTAATTTCTGATTAAATACGTGAACACAAATATTTTGATTATTTTTGTTTGTAGAAATCTGCCATCTCTCAATCTCTCCGGTAACCCTGCGATTGGCTTCTGAGACCTTCTTGCTGACTGCATTCCATTTATTTCTGAAATCTTTCTCGTCTTTGGCTTTCTTCTTTGTTTTCTTCATTTTTTTTTTTTTTTGTCAGAGCCCAATATCTCTTAACAGGCCGAAGCTCTGTACAATTTGGTAGGTTGGTTTCCTTTGGAACTATGCTAGATCAGGCCAAAAGAAAGTAGACATTCTGTATTTTTGAAAAAATGCCAGCTATCTTTTCTGGATGCAATTATTCACATAAATTTCACCATTAATAGTGCCAGTTGCTACGTAACTCTGACTTTTTAGACCACAATTGCTAATCGCTTGGTACAAGTGAAACTTCCTCGTTCTTTTGCAGAATGATACTCCTGACCTGGCAATTGGAAGCATCTTGACAATACATAAGTATAATCGTCCATACACAGCAATCGAATTTTGAGAAAAAATCTGACTTTTTAGCTCGGCGCTGTGCTTCCAGACTGACTTTGTAAGTTTTAAGACCCGCATATGCTGCTTTGATTTTGCGAACTAAAAACTAGCTGCAGCTTGCTTTTCCGACAATTTCTCAGATTCTACAGCCGGTTCCTATCTAACAAAGCAACGATTTTCTTCGACTTCTGTAGGCATGCGAAACCTTTTTTTATTCCAGAACCGATTTTCCTGGTACCGTTCAAATCTCTATCAAATTCCTTTGGAACATTTAATACCGTTTTATGTGAAACTTTTGCTTTGTTGGCAATGGTTTTCTGAATCCATCGCGGAATTTCTTTAGAAAATCGAACAATTAATTTGCGTCTTTTCACTTCTGTCATAACGCAAACTTAAGTTTACATAGCGGAAAAAACAGCAACTTATTAGAAATTCTTTAACGCAAAGCCTACTGTATGATTTTTGTTTGTTTGTTTGCGAATTTTGTGTTTATAACATTTCAAAGTTAGATTTTTTTTCGATCTCAGTCCTTAGTAAATTAAATTTTAGAGTTCTAAAAAAAAAATCCGTACTTATTTATGATGCACCCATATTTAAATAAAAAAGTACGATTTTTTTATTAGTTATTTTATTTAATAATGAAGACAAAATTGAAGTATTTATTAAATTTGTATATATTATTATATATTAGTAAAACAAACACCTACATTTTTTTGGCATTCACCAAAATTTGTATCAATTGACCCTTTAAATAAATAACCGTTAGAGGAAACCTTGTCTTTTTGGGCAACAAAATGTATATACCAGATACTCCTGGCACGAAGTTTCTATACAAAATTAAACGATTTGATATATTTTAAAATAGTTTCTGGTACAATAAATATATAAAAATAATTTAAAAATATATTTCGATTACAATTAGTTGTCCGCTACTGAATATATTATTAATAACATCAACTCTATAGTAAACATCGTTTCTAATGACTATTTTAATAAAATTATCTTGAAAACGGTATAGTTTTGATAACAACTTTTTATGATAATGATTATGATTATGATTATATTATGATTTTATGTGCATTTAAAAATTTGGCTGCATTGCACTTTATGGTGCTTTTATATTAAACCTAAATTTTAGAAAAAATGGTAAAGTTTTAGAAAAACAATTGATAGGTAATTTAAATACCTATAATAAAATAAAGATAACTAACTAAATCCGACTATCCTGAAGGGAGATAGGATGAAAAGGTCATATTTTGAATTTGTGTGTTTAGTGGAGGGCTGAGAGGGGTAAAAATCATATGGTCAATTTATATTAATGGTAAAGAGTTGGCGCAAACAGCCTACCAATTTGAGGCTTTTTTTTAAGGCGTGGTACAATTTTAAATTAAAAAGGAGGGGTCATTATGTCACATACAACACTTCAGTTCAAATATTGATATAGTAAAGAAAGAAAACGTTAATTATACAAACTTTAAATCCCCTTAAAAGGGTGATAGGGGTTATAACCCCAAAAACTTTGTACTACAAAATGAGCAGGATTTTTTATGGATGTTGTTTTTTTAGTTTACCAAAATGTTATTACCCCCCCTATTGCCCTTTTGTATCCTCTTTTTGGGGAGATAGGGGTAAAATGTAATAATACACTTATTATTAAAAAAATTATTTAATTGAATTTATTTGCTTGTTTATTATTACTTCAAATGAAAAAGTTTCATTACCAAATAGAAAAGCGCCTTAAAATGAGGTTTAGCTTCAAAAACGTAAAAAAATCAGGGGAAAACGTGAACATTTTGTAGTTTTTATCTTATTTTTCCACACGCATTTAAAAATTGTTTTCAAAAAAATACCATTAAAATATAAAATTGACTTCGAAGAGCAATAATTCTAAATCTAAAATATATTTTTTTAATATTTTCTTTTTTTATATAAATGTGGTTTTAGCGAATATATTAGAAGTTATAATTAAATATATTATATGTTGGTTTGTATCAATATAATAGATTTTTAACACCCTATGTTTGGTAGCTCTGTGGTTGTTAAAATACTCCTTCCATATATTTTTTTCCAGTAGCCAGTAAATAAATATTAATGGTTTTGCATCTTGAACCGGAAGTACACACTATACGCTCCAACCACACTATTTTCAAACGGATGTGATATTTTGTTTGTGTATAACCGTATTTCGAGCAATGTAGAATAGATTTTTTTATATATTTTATTTAAGTCAGTATTTTGACTCTCAATCTAAATCAAAACACCTATTTCCGGAAAAGAGGTTAAATTTCAACCACTTCAACATTTTTTTTAAATGTCGTCTAAATTTGGCTCCGTGGCTCATTTTAAAGAAAGGGAAGCCATCTAAATCAGTCCTTAAAATAATATTAAAAATACATACCACATTGTTATCGTAGATGCGAATAATATGGTTTATATATATAGGTAAACATTATCTTATTCAAAAGATAAGGAAAAAAATGCGTAAGCATAGTCAACAATACTCTTGTAAATTTACAAACAGATTTCTCGGTATTTTTTTTTTAAATCATAAACAAATTAGCACCAGGTTATCTCAATTTAATTAGTATTGTAAATGTATATAGCAAATGAACGGTGATTGTGCGTGTGCAGCTATCTTCCGACAATTTGTGAGTCAGGATACATAAACACCGGGGAGTTAGTTAATGTAGGTCCACAGAACTGTTTTGGTGCAAATATTCATATAGAAGTTATGATGTTTCAGTGAAAAGTGCGCGAGTGTCTCGACGACGATTTACTGTATATTTTTGAATGTTCTATAAAGAATGGATAAATTCCTAGCCAAACAAATGCTTTTGTGATATTGCATTTTTGAAACGTGCTTTAGTTTTGAGCATTTTGTGTATAATATTGTATAAAATTAACCGGACACACCGCAAAGTTAACTCAACATGCGCGGAAGCACAGCCGGTCTTGCCGAGGGCATGATTGCACCGCCCGAAACGGTACACGCCACCTTTCTCGACTTTATAGACATTATGTTCTCATCTGTTCTCCTGGCACCGGTCATTGTCAACTACTGGCGTGCAACCTGGAATCTGATGGGATACACACTGTTTCCGAACAACAATTTAATGAGTTCGTGTGCATCGATGGCTATTGGCATTGTTGGTCATTTCGTATTTACCTACAGTCAGGACAAACTGATGAAATCATTGCATCCGGACAGGCATCGAATTGCGTTCCTGTTAGGCTCGCGAATCTATACCTACCTGTATGGATTTGTGTGTGTAAATGGCTGGCGTGGTGGCTGGTTGTTGCTCGACACCTACGTACCGCCTTCGGTTATGATTGTATTCGTTATGACATTGGTACCGATCTTAGTGCTCACAGTATTTTTAGGACTTCGGAATATATCGGCTACACCGTTTGCAGTATCCACGGATCATTCAAAGGACTATTTTGTTGTGCCAACAATGTTCAAAAAGGTAAGAGCGCGCACGTGGTTCTCAATAACCGAGACGTTCTGAAAAATTATTTGCTGATTGGCATTAATGACTATAATAAGTTCCCATTTAGATTGACTTTCACATGTTCTTGAAGAATCGATCAAACTTGTGATTGTTGTCAAACTCAAGTTTTAATCAAAAATTAAAACAAATTGGTATTCAATTGTGGTTTGTTATTTAATGTGAAGAGAATAAATATGTATGAATGTTCAATGATTAAATTACTATTGATATTGGTATTTTTCTGTACTTTTCCAGGGATCACAAGAGCCGGCACTTTACATTTTGGACTGTCTATTTTCGGTACTTGTCATCGGTACTTTGGTGGTGTTTGTTTGGCGTGGCATGTGGGTATTGTGTGACCTAACAATCTATCCGGACGACACGACAATGTCAGCCTGGATGTCACTGGTAAGTCATTTAATAATTGTTATATCATATATAATATTGCTGATATAGATATGTGTTATTGTGTAGATTAACCTAATAATCTAATCTCACCCAAGTTGGCGCTATATTGTTTGGAAATTATCTTATTATGACAATATAAAATACAATAAAAAAACTGCTTAATCTACGTCCAATTAATTGTATAAATATTGATTGAAATGTCTAGTTCTTAAAATAGATAATATACTCTTACTCTTAATAAGCAAGAAGGTAAACAAAATCGGTGTCATTAGGAAAAACTTTATTTATTTGCGAATACATAAGCAAATATTAGCTCACTGATATGAAAGTAATTACTATAAAATATATATTATATACCGACAAACCGACGTGTACAATAATAATATATATAATAATAATAATATATATAATATAATAATAATAATATATATAATAAGTAATCTGTTACTTTTTATTAGTTATATATAAATTGCGAGCCAAAAATCGGATAAATTTAATTTGTCCATAACAAATGTGACTTGTGTTTTTTATTTAATTGTTTTTTTGGAAAAATGTTGAAATTATTTCGAAAAAAGCGGTAAATTTTCTGGATTATATAAAAAAGTTTAAAACAAAACAAAAAAAATGGTTTACTATTAATAGTTTTTTTATAAAAGGTCATTTTCTCGGAAAAGTCTTTTTTTCGAAATTGGAAATCCCAAAACTTTTTTTTTAATTACAATTTGTTTTATTAAAATAATTTATTTATATTGCTTTTTAATTTTTTCCTGTTGTTGTTGTTATAGCGTTATACATATATGACTATAAACATGCGTGGCGCCGTTTAGCTGTAGGCCCGTTTGCTTCCTTGTTCAATAGGAAAAATAGCAAAAAATTTCTTACGGTAGGGCCCAAAAATTACAAAATAAAAATAAAAAAAATCTTGGCTATTTTCGACGTTTGTCGCCTCCGCATTGCACTTGAAAAATCATTTTTTTTTTTAAAAACGGAAAAATATGTATATAACGGGTGATTTTTTTGAGGTTAGGATTTTCATGCATTAGTATTTGTCAGATCACGCGCGATTTCAGACA
>JANSTU010051063.1:0-21217 GCA_027564075.1 Bolitophila hybrida
TCATATCAAATCCATAGCTGTTGCACAAAGCTAATTCAAGCAGGGTGCCCAATACTAAATGTCTAAGGTAGTATATATATATATATATAAACGGGACGGAGGTCGAGCGACGCGATATAAAACCTGATTCTCCACTTACAGTTTTAGTACTAAATTACACAGTTTAGAGCTTTAGACGAACGACGGTATGATTTTTGTCAAGTAAATACATCTCATTGTGACAAGATTCACTAACGAGGACTGAATTCTGTTTAACCCATTCGTGACGATGTTCCTATATGGACCCACTAAATCTACTTCCAAAGATTGGCAGCTACCAAAAAATACGCCACCAAATTGCTATCAGAATTTTAAAGAGAAGATGAATGTATAACTGGATTCAGTAAGTTTTATGATCAGTTCTGTTTTGTTAGCCGAGTTGTGCAAATCAAAATTTTGTGTACATTTTTTTCGTGATTTTGAAATGGCAGATTAATCGTAAGTAGTGATAAAGTTTAATTTAATTTTAATTTAAAAAAGTTAATAATAATTTATTTGTATGTAAATTTGCAATAAAATTAGAGTTATTTTTTGTGGGCTCAATACGTACTAGACATTTTTAGCGTACTACACATTTTTTGTTTGTTTGCCGTGGCTTGATTGGAGAGTCTAATTGACGATGAATATGAACAAGAATTACATGTCATCCAACCTCCAGATGATTGATGATCGTCGTACAAGGCCAACGATTTGTTCCTTTCTGACTAGTAAGGCTGAAGTCAAAGATGATGACTGTGATATACACCTGGATGGACTCGATTTAAATGTGGATTTGCTGAAGCAATCTCTTGGTATCATACCATCTGTTGCTACTTCGAATGCCAGCACTCAACCGGCAAAGCGTAGGAACATTGAGCAAGATATTTCAAGTTTTTATGCCGTGATCCAAAAACCAAGAGATACAAGCACAATTTCAATTGGACAGAAGATAAACCTAGTACATGTTTTGTTCATTCCCGGAATCCAATTACACTGATGTTTCCGAAATTTTTCGATAATGGAATGTTTGACTTCCTCTCAACTGAATCGAACGTTTATCGGTAATTCAAAGGAGAAACAAGCGTAAAATCAGTGTCATCGGATGAGTTTCTCAACTGGCTTGGAATTACAATCCTGTCTGGTATATGCACAATTCCATCAACAGGAAAGTTGAAGACGTGTTTTTGGGTTTTGTCGTAGTTGAGAGCGCACATTCAGCAAATATCTATAAACAAATTGTTCAATTGCTCTATGAAAATAACATTCTGCCGAAGATATTTGTTATGGGATGCTTAGCACACTCAATGCACACATGTGTTGCAAAAGCTTGTGAGACATTGCCTAGAGAAGTGGAAGCTTTATACAAAGATGTTTACAATTTTCTTTGCCACAGCTCGAAAAGGCATAAAGACTTGGAAAGCTTTCAAGAATATTTATCTTTAAAACCGCAAAAATTATTAAGGAACTGCCAGACGAGGTTGCTTTCATGCAGTTGTAAATCGGATGCTGTTAATGTGGGATGTGTTGAGCTAATACTTTACAGATGTGGTTTTTGAGGACAAATTGGATTCTGCAAAGCCAATATTAGATGCCCTCCACACACCAACGATTAAGGCATTATATCGGTTTTTGGAGTATATTTTGCCCACCATCATCCAGATGAATTCAACCTTCCAGAGCGAGTCGCCTAAGGTTCATCTAATTGTGACGGTTGTAGCAGCATCATTGAAATTGATATATAAAAACTTTTTAAAAGATGAGTATGTCAATACAACACCATTGGACAAAATTAATTCAAAAAATCCACATAACTTGAAGCCGGCTAGTGAAATGTACTTCGGTGCAAAGGCTACTTTTGAAGTTACAAAACTCAATGCCACAGATCAGCACGACGTGAAACTAAACATATTAAAGTTTTATATCGAGTTAACTACTTAGCTTCAAAAACGAATTAAGATTAATTGCACGATTTTAAATGCTTTGGAGACAATTGATCCTATGTTCATTTTTGGAGCAACAACAGCTGCATCAAAATTAAAATTTGTCACACTTTGCCATGAGTTCGAACACTTGTTGTTGGAAGACATGGAAATGGAAGTAATTGCTAGAGAGTGGGCACTTATGCTCGAACTACAGAACGAATATAAGGATAAAAAGGAATACCACGATGCAGTATATTATTGGAATAAAATTGACGATATAAAATCTGGACTTGGAGAACCAATGTTTACGAATTTATGCCGATGGCAGCAGCCATTTTGCGGAGATGCTGTTGAAAAGAAACGCCTTGCGGTGTCCATCGTAACTTGATTTAGGTTTATCTGAAAGCAAATATCCCAAAAGATTTCATTTATGGACATGTTTAGCAAGACCACGATGCCCATTTCTTTTTTTTTAAAACGTTTTTAAGCAAAAATCGTATTTTTCAGCGCTAAAAGTCGGCTCGCGGCACGAATGGGTTAAATGCAATTTCGTCACCAAATTATTTGTAGAGAAGGTGTGCTTTTTTGTCACCAAATAATAAAAATAACAGAGAATCAGAGAGGAGAATTAGTATCAAAAATGCACACCTTTTCAGTGCATTATTGTCACAAAATAATTTGGTGTCAAGAATTCACTTTTTTGGTGAGTAAAATGCATATTTTTGACCTAAAATATGCCTGAATTTTCCTGTTATCTATAACTATTAGCTATTACGATCGATTTTGACAAAAAATAATAAATACGCCAAAAAAAAACTATATTTTTTTAATTGAAACATTTTCATTTTTATTTATTCTTTGATATTTTTTTATCAAAACTTTTGATTTTTAGGCACTATTTACTTTTTTTACAACAACCCATATCAACGGCCGTCGTTCTACTTGAAAGTAGCATGGGATCAGGCTAATTTCGGCATTAAGACTGAAAATGTGCCTTGCTACTTGCTGCAATCGACGAACTAAATAGGTGATTTCACATAAGACTTCGTTCGAGTGATCTTGTGCAGTTTGTTTTGATTAGACCCAAGCCTAATCTCCAAAATGACCATTAACACACAATTTTAATTAGATATTTTAATTTTATTGTTCATGAATACACATTTATGATATATTTATATATATATATATACTCGTTCGTTTTGTAACAACGTTTTTGTAACTGTTAACACTTATGGTTAGACATTTTTTTGTTTGTTTATTTAACAGAGCTTAAACAAGTATTATTGATTCGAATTCTGGACAGTAAAATGGTATTTTTTTGGTTTCTCTTAACGGTTGCCTTAAGTCTGATGCACTTTTTTTTTTTTTAAAAAATGAAAAATTACATAGACAAAAGAAATTCCATTATTAAATCAACAGAACCTAAAAACTATATCAATTTCAAATGCATGTCATTTGTACGTGATAGTGTGCAAGAGTCAAAAAAATAACAATAGAACTAAAATGCAACAGAGACAAATTACAAAAAAATGTGTATTGTATATTATCGGTTTTATTGTACCTAATGTTATTGTATAATTATAATATAAGAGATATATGTTTAATATTATTTATATTGTTTTGTCGAGACTAGATATATATATTATAGTGTTTAATATAATAGTAATATTTCTTTTAGATACGTGATAATTAAAATAAAAAGGAAAGTAAAACATATAAAACAACAGATGCGAATAGATCGATACAAAATAACTTCAAATGTATACTATTTCTATGTGTATAATCTACGAATATTTACAAAATATTACACACGCACACAAACGAAACCGATTCAGTATTATGGTCTTTGAATTTTTGTGATTTTTTTTGTTGGAAATGTTTCCTTTTATTATTGAAATAAAAATGGTGATTTCACATTGCGCCTCCCACTTTAAACTCTATAGTTGATAGATTTTAGTTAAAATAAATACAAATTACAGGTTTTATTTTTACACGAAATATGTAGTTAATATAAGTATAATATATTAAATCTATTTACAAATTACCAACAATTGCTTGAAACAGAGCAACTTACACATATTAAAAACATCTGCACACCAAAGTACACATTTTCAATTTCAATTTAACGTGAAAAAATTAAATGATTTTATATTTTAGACCAATTAGAAAAAGATGATGTATTTGGCTATTGATGTTCAAACCGCGAATGTTGCGATATTTAAACTTCAGTCGATCGACCGTACGGTCCCGCTCCGCATTCATCGGATTTCGAAAGTTTCCGTTCGCGTTTGTGGAATATTCCGCCTAGAAAATTTGGATGTTGTCCCGGGTGAATAATACCGTTGCCAGGTGTCGCCAGTAAAACGCCTCCTACTGCTCCAGCGGCAGCTGCGACGGCATGCTGTTGCTGTTGTTGCATCAGACGTGCCTTGGTCTCGTTTCGCGATCCCGAACTCGCCGATGTCGACTGGAATGAAATGGACATACCGCTGTCCAGTGATCCAACGCTACCGCGTCGCTGTGGTTTTTCTGTTCCGACTGGAATATAAGAAAAAAAAAACAAATTTAGTATATTTTATTGGTTGCTATGTAAAATACTATTTTATAAAATGGATATTCTTAAGATAAAAATGAATTGTGGTGTGCCGGGCGATGCTTTTTACATGAGATCGTGCCTGTTCCACTATATTGAACGTAAACATTATGTTTGTGACCGAAATCTATGTGTTCTAATCTAACGGCAGTACATATGTTTGTGTGATTATAAATGTGAATGCTTATGTCGTTTTTAGTGAGCTCCATGTCTTACCTAAACGGTAAAATACTTAATATTATATTTTATAGGTTGAACGACACACACACACAGACTTAGAGGTACACCTCACCCGGTAGCAATCTGGAATAACTGCGGAGCACTGAAACAATAAAGTTGAACCCATCGTTTCTATGACTTTTAAAATCAATGCTATATCTCGGGAAGGAATGCACACAAAGATACTACACTTTTCTGGAATTAAAAAAAACAACATGGAAATACTCTAGGAGTCTATTGTTGGTCTACTAAGGGTTTGTGGTAAACTTACATTGTTCATGCATGTCCAGGAGGGAATTACTGAGCGCACTGCGCTTTAGCTGTGGATCATTCTGTACATCACTCTGGGGTGACTGATTGAATGGGCACGGACACGCTTCGACATCGGCTACACCACTGTCACGATTCTCTGAATTTCCACTGCGATTGCCACGTGCTGACTTTTGTTTGTCCAGTTCGGCTTCGATGCGCAACGAGTCCATCTCGTCCATTTCACTGATAGATTCACGCAGATCTTCGGCAAACTTGCAACGATCGTGCTCATTGCGAGCATTAAATGTTACCAGCACCTTGCCGTCAACCTTTTGGGACAATCGTATACAGTATGTGTAGTCTAGAAAAAAAGAGTAAAGATTAACAAACAAGTCAACGAATATGAAATAAAATTAACTTACTCGGCACATCTAGAAGTGTCACCACCATTCCGCACAGTGGGAAACTGTTTCGGAACGTATACGTTACGGAGCTCTTCTTTTTGCTGAAGATCTTTGTGATCACCAGCAGATCGTTAAACAGGAATACCTCGCGCTGATGTACACCAGGTCTTTCCTTTTTATTTATGTCCGGGATCTCGTACAGTCGGCAATAGCAGACGAGACGTCGATGTGGCAACGCTAGATTTGGTTTCTTTCCGACGATCGTGGCCTGCACTTTCATTACTTGTGTAACATGATCGGAGCCGGGTTTGAATTCGTTGACCTTGAGTCGTTCATAGATGCCAGTCAGCATGTCACGATCAATATCATGACAGTCATCGATGCCACGAAGATTCTTAATAAAATCATCAACACGCATGCGTCGCTCGGGCTTTAAATTTGGAGTGTGCAGATCGGTGTTTAGCATAATGATCGCAAAGGCCATTACGAAAATCTAAAATAGATAATAAATTAAATTAGTTAAATTTAAAGAGAATATTGAATTGCTTTAAATAACTTACCGTATCCGATGAGCGCAACCTTGCTATAATGTCTGAATTACACTGGCAGTAACGTTGCGAGAAGATCTCCATAAGTCGCTCGATCTTTTGTGCCTCACCGGGCATACGGAAGTATGCCTGGAATTTACGCAGTGCTACGTCTACTTGCATTCCGGAGAGATCCAGCTCACCGGCAAAGCACTCTAGCACGGCCATATTAAATGAATTCTGTAGATTACCCAAATACTCGCCGATCATCTGACGCGATAAACCCTTGCGTGAAATTAGGAAACGTGCAACACCTTGTGGTGTATTCTCAAGGAATCCACGTCGAATGAGGTATGCAATGCCCTTCTCGGGTTTCTTGTTGAACAGATTCAGACCAACACGGTACTGACGCTTTCGAATAGTTTCGGATACTTTTGAACTGGTCGGAGTGTGTAGCTGATCGTTATGATGTTCCAGTGAGTACTGTGCTGCACTGGTATGTGAATTCAAGCACTCTGCATCTGTGGCACCACCACAGCCAAGACTCAGATGATCCGGCGACTGTGCGATCATAACACCCTTTCGCTTCCACTGTGGTGACGTAGATCGATCTGAGCTTATGTCACAGATAACGCGTTCGGCACTGCTATCACTACCCGATGACTGCACCGAGCTGAGACTACCATTTTCGGCTGTCTTGCACAGACCATTCGGTCGCATTGCCCGGTTCGGTGTGTGCTCATGTGGCAAACGTTGTCCAGTTATGGATGACGTTCTCTTTGGTACTTCTGGTGGTACACGTTTGCTGGCAGCAATCTGGGCAGAGGTACGTGGACGCATATAGATCTGAGCAGCTGAATAGTACGGTTGTGGTGTGCTCGAATGTGAGTTCCATGAAGAGTTCATCGACAATGGTGAATCGATCTGAGAGCTTGCGTTCATGCTCAGATCTTGTTGGCAGTACTGTACCTGATGGGTTTGTGGTGGCTGATACTGTTGTTGCTGATAGTGCTGTGGTGTGGGTGTACTATAGTAGTGCTGTTCAGCGTGTAACAGATTTACATGTGGATGTGAATGTTGACCGGACTGTGTCCAGCACGACGCGGGCATTGGCGAAGAATTACCGGACTGACTACGTGGAATCGGACTGGCATCTAGGCTGCGTCGTTCACGTAGTGACATCGAACGGACGGGTGTTACACGAATGCCACCTGGTGGAGTAGCTGTGATTGTAGCACAAACACCACGTTGTCCGTTGATGTCCTGTTCGGCAGCACTGCTATATGCTGACGTTGAATGCTCGTCCGTGTATTGTGAGTCCTGCTGGGGCAGTCGACGGCTCATACGTTTCTCAGCTTTGGCCATGGCTGTGATCGAAGCAAACTTCTTGACCATTGTGTAGTGCCGGAAGGCACGCTGAATAATGACTGCGGCATTGCGTGCGATCACGCCACCGTATTTGCGTTCGAGCAATTCGATTTGTTTGTCCAGGAGGTCTTGTGAGAGTTCGTAGCTGAAAAATAGAAATAAATACGATTAGTATATATGATTTCCAGCCAAAAATACAGAATTAGATTAAAGACTTGGCAAGCGCAATATGCATTTCCGTTACGCGTTGCAATTAAGAAAATAAACCGCCTCAAAAGTCATTGAATTTTGCTGTCGTGTTTTTGGGAAGTGTATCTTAAATCGAAATGTTTGTATAAGATCGCTACACTAAAATCGTATTAAGGGCACCGCGTATGTTATTTAAAGACATGCAAATAGATAGTTATATATATATATTTATACTATACTAGTTTGTTATTATCGTCAGTAAGAAAACTTGCAATTGGTTAGTTTGTGATTAGTTGCTCTCCATAAAATTATTACCAGATAAACTGAATTTTAAGAGTGCAGCAATTTCGCGGTTTGTCAAATGTCTGTTCGACGTTACAAGACGTATTGACCAAGTCCACGGATGGCATGGCGACAGTGGTCATTACCGCCAACGCCGAAGATGCACTCGACACCGACGACGACGATGGTGGCGACGACGACGACGACGGTAATGTCTTGGCGTCGCATATTGTTGTTGGCATCACTCTGGCGTCGAATTTATTTTTGGTCGCACTGGTTTCTTGTTTGCAGTACGCGTGCGACACGCAACCATAAACGCGCACCAAGTTCACTGTACAACACTATATAATATACGTATATAGATCAAACTACGTATATAGACTGTAGAGAGGATGACAAATGATCGTATAATGTGTGTCACTATTTAAGTAAACCATACCCGAAAACATGTGCGTGCTCTTCTGTATTAAGAGCTAAATAATTTAGCGTACAGAACGCAGAATGTGAACAACTTTATTTTATAGAAAATGTGATGAAATTCTTGCATGGATATAAAACAAAAAAAATCGCGAACTGATAACACCAAAAAAAAAAACCTAGAACTTATCTGCACGATAACACAGCGAACAACAGAATGTACGATAATATCGAAGGCTTTGGCGCAAAATTTGTAATAATGCTAAACAAAATATCACACGCTTGAGCTGCTATGTGTTTTTTCAAACAAAAAAAAATACATTACATGTACACGATAGAAAGAAAATGATAAAAACATTGTGATAAAACTCACACATAAGCCTAAGCCTATATATCAAATTCGCACACCTGTGCTGTTTTTAAAGAGTTTCTTCGAGTCGTGAATGTGACCGTAGACTGGCTTACTCACCGTTCGACGAGAGCATATATCAGTCAATTAGCATTATTTAATAATATATGTAATATCTATGTACGATTTCAGTAGAACCTTGAATTCAAAAATAACGCTTAGCGCATGTGGAGTACATGTGTATGCACAACGCTATATTGCCAAATATATGAAAACCATACCATTTTCCAGTGAAAATTGTATCATATAAAACTGTATATAGTTTATAATATATGTTAACACATTTTCTTTGTTCAAAACGCAGATTTTCCATTTTCTTCTTCATTTCTCTAGCTCTATATATTTCCAAGATTGGCACAATTGTTTTCTTGGAAACAAACAAACAACAACAACAACATCAATAATAATGTTATATTGTATAATTCATATGCACGCTTCGCCCAACAAAGACAATTCCAGTCTGTTTGTTTTTTTCCGTAGAGATATTCAGGAAAAAAACTGTGCTCGCCCCAATGTTTTACTGTGTCGTAGTCTTTGTTTGCATTTTAAAATAATAAACAAACAGAAAATTTACACATAGCATTTAAATTTGTCAATAGACTGTTTCTTTTTTATAGTATGCTTTATAAGAGCTCGACGACAACTGTGTGACGTAAGGTATATGGATGAGGTATAATATTGCTGTTGATAACAGAGTGCTTCAAAGGTAAATTGTGTTTTCTGATACGACTTGCAAGAATGAGATTTTTTTTCTTTTTTGTGTTTTATGATCGTTCAACCTTGTTGACACGCAGAAAATTTTAATTTTAAATAAAAAAACTAAAATATTAACAACAATTTCAGACAAATTCATGTCAGGATTTCATGAAATAACATAATATATAGGCATTTCATACATTCAGTTTATGTTCAGTGTGGACATTATACAAAAAAAAAATTAAAAAAATGTCCATGACATGAAATGTCATTTTAAATTTCTTCTCATATTTATAGTGCATTTTTAATTGCGAGTGCATAAATTTGAAACGATCGATAAAAACAAATATTAAAAAACGCATTTCAAATTATGCATCATACAAAAAACATAAATTACACCCTGTAAATATCATTATGTCAAGTGTTTGTTTGTAAAGGTATTTTGAAGAGTGTATGCAATGCACACATAAAGCCATAGATATTAGATTATATAAATATATCTACAATTTATATATAGATAAGCAGCTAGTGTATATATTGTATTATATATGAAATAAACGTTATCTATTAAGGAATATGTACACGTGCGCTGTGTTATTGTTGAAGATGATACTCATATATGGATTTATGTATTCTAGATGAAATTGTAGATACTTTGAAGTACATTAAATTGTGCACACTTTTTTTATTGACGGATGTTTTGAATGGAAATGCCAATGGAAAATATTACAATATTTGAATAATTTTCATTTATTGGTGCGTTGTTACCATTTTTTGAGTTATAGTTGAATTATAGGACAACTGCTTTAAGAACTTTGAGACAAAATGGAGGTTTAATTTAGATTTGAAGTAAAACCGATTCTACGTTCTATTTCTATGTGTTTTTATACAAGACTTAACGCACTCACTGGGAGTAAATTTTTAAACGCATCTATACATATACAGCCCCGTACAACTAATTAGGAACAATATATGAAAATGAAAAAAAAGAGACCACGAATCACTAGTCAACGTCAGGACAATCGAATTGTAATTGAATGTAAAAACAATCCTCGAAAGTCAAACCGATTGCACAGATTAAAATTTGCTCATAGAAATGGCAAATGTGGACAACGAAAGCGTGGAAGTGAGTACTCAGGACAGATGAAAAAAAGATAAATAGAGTGTCAAAAGATGGTAGAACGTTCGTTCGTAGGCCAAAGAACGAAGAATACAATCCGTGCAACAGGGAAGCATTGAAGCGATCGTATTATGGTCGGACCAATACATGCAATTATTGGAAATATGTATAAGCAGCAATACAGAGCAATACAGCAGATAATGATCCAAAGCATACATCCAAAATGGCCAAAACCGTTTTAAAAGATAATTTTATCAAGTTTTTTGACTGGCCTAGCATTTAAAGACTGAAGTTAGTAGCTTAAAAATAATATATTTTCATCAGCTAAGACCTGACACTATTTGGTATTTCAATAGTCAAAATCTGGTGGATTAAATGTCATAAAATAAATTAAATTTATTAAAAACATATTTTTTATGTTGGATATAAGAAAACAGTAATTCCGTATATTTACATATCTTCATAAGTCGTTCCAAATTAGTTGAACGGGGCTGTAGTAGTCCGGATTTGCGAGTTTTTGGCGTCAGCTGTTGAAAATCATGGAATGTGGCACACATGAAAATCAATTGTATATTGTAGGCAATATAATTCGGATGTTGCAACAGCTTATTGTGGAGATGTTGAATGATAAATTAGAAGCAATCAGAAACATAGAAAAAAACTAATTCAAGATAGCCACTCCCAAACCAAAACAATTTTTTTTGCGGATAATGAACATCTGGAGACAATCTATCTCTGGCATCATTAAAAAATAAGAGAGCGCCTGCTCAAAAAAATCAAATCATCAAAAGGCCGCACACTTATCACTTGCACTCTATGACGCATAGCACATCGGCACATCGCACATGCAAATCAAAAGAGATGTTTTGTTCTGCGAGCATCTGTTGCGTCATCTTTATCACGAAATGCTTGTAATTCGTTGTCTTCAAACTTTTTCTGTGGTTTTCCGCTGTCTTCGTTCCTCACATCATTCCTCCACAAACATTTGATGATATTCCATAGCCAAAAAGAAAGTGGAAAAATGCGTTGTTTTGTGTGAAACTATAGACAAACTGCGATCTGAACATTGTCAAATGACGAAACCATGACATTTGGTTCGATTCGGAATTCATACATATTCGGCTATCGACCGCTACATGTCGTTACCGGTTTCATATGCGCTTACCTGATATTTGGGCTACGTGCAAACTATATTTATATTTTCGAATTTTAAGCATTTCTTTGTAACCACCAACCAACAATTGTATAATACTTGAGTGCTTATTGCTTGATTAACAAATCAAAAGTAATTAACATAGTTCAAATGCATTATTTCTGAAATGGAATAGTTTACTAAAAGCTTGTGCCAAAATACCTTACACAATGTTGTGTTCTCACAATAGTAAGCGCTTACTGCAAACAGAACTCGGTCTATTTACATAAAATTCACATTTTCATGAAATCTCTGTATGCGTATTTGCCTTGATTAACACACAAAAACGAGACGTCGTCTATTCAAAAACCATTCGCACAATTGCTTATGCGGCAAAATCTAAAGTCGTTTATAAACACAATGAATTGCACCATATCGCCGTCTCACACAATTCAAAATGCAATTGAATACAAAAGAAAGAAAAAAAAAATGCATTTAATTTTGTATATTTTTTTTTGCGCCGGCATAGTAGGATGTGTGCACTTTTCGCTGTCGCAGCTCAAATACACAAAACATTTATAAATACACTGGCTGTATACGTTTTTACTTCCGTTTCCTCTCTTTTTCGTCGCGCACAGCACACACACACAAAATGCGTATATTCAAATAGTAATAGATGAACAAAGCGTATAGTTTGTACAAAAGAACATCCTTTTTGTATAAGCACATAGCACTTCCACATACATCTCGTGTGCTCGTGTCCAGAGTTCACATTGAGCTGAATTTAAATTCACAAAAAAAGAATTTCTATAAACGACCTACACACAAATCATACTCCGCTAAATCGCGTTTAGCATCGAGAGAGAAAAACCCACGTGTAAGAGAAAATGCGTATATGAAACCTAGGCCAAAATCGTTATCGCCCAGAAGCTCTGACGTCGTTGAGTCTACAAGCGCGCACGTCACAAGCCACCGCACGCACGTCGCGCCAAGCGTCTCGTCCTAGCACTTTTATCTCTATATAATATACCGTGTGCGTTCAGCAACGAGTGTGCCAAGAGAATTTAATAAATACGCAGCAAGAATGAAAATTTACGAGGCGCGGAAAAAACCGTAGACATGGAAAATGGAATATCGCGTCGGCGAACGACGTTTAAAGCGCGCACGTCCCGACGCAAACTGCGCCCGTTACTAACTGAACGCGAGCGACGCGCACGTTTTGTGTGCAGCAGCAGCAGCAGCAGCGTGGTATCGCTTGGACGCTCTTGCGTCGTGGCGTCGTACTATATCTCATCTTTTGAACGAGAAAAAAAAACACTTTATATTCGAAATTGTTCTGGTGTGTAAATAATGAAATAGATTTTATGTTTGTTTTTCGGGTTTAGTATATGTGTTGTTACACACGCACTCCTATATATGTGAATGTGTTTGTGTGCTGCGAGCGATCTTGGCATAGCAACAATTTATTTGTCTGACAATGTCTAATAGCGGATTTACTGAAAGTTCCACCAAAATAAACAACAACAAAACTGCAGGCATCGAGTGCTTATTACAATCACACGAATGAGTGTAAATTAATTAGTATATATCTATATATTGTTTGCGTGTATGCTAACTAAAAAATATATACTGAGTCTCACCCAAGGATACGCCGGATTATTTGCGGGACACAACAGCAGAGTTCTCTACTCACTAGACAGGCCATGCACAAGGTTATCAAGAACATAATATACACAGGGTGTGGGTACACCCGGGTTAAGGACACCTCACACGCGAACCGCGATTATCCTTGCACAAAAGAGCACATATTAATTAAATAATTATACAATTTATATAATTATAATAAGCACGTCTTTATATATTTAGAGCCCCGTGAACCGCACACGTCTTTTTACAAACCGTACCGAACTTGAAGTGCGAAAAATCACGCGATTATACAGAACAATGCGCGATGTGTTTTAACTGTTTTAGGTGTTTTGTATATAATTTCAATGCAGTGCACATGATTAAAACGTTGTTTATTGATAAGGTCTGCTGTGTTGTGCTCGGGTATATACGATAACAATCGTACAAGACGTGTGTGGTGGCGAACGGTAAGCGAACGTCTAGATTTGTTTGCTTTCTCGCAAAGCAAAACATTCATTGCCATCAGAAATGGCACAGAAGCTATGTATATGCTTTGAGGTTTTTCATTTTTATTGTTTGCTAAAAGATTTATCAATGGAAGCCCTAACTCCAACTCCAATTATAAAAATTCAAACAGTTTTTAAAAGCATATTTAATTTCTGATATAAATGAACACAAATAATTTGATTATTTTTGTGTGTAGAAATCCATTATGCCATTAGCTCCTTTATGGTGGCTTCTAAGACCTTCTTGCTGACTGCATTCCATTTATTTATTAAATCTTTCGCGTCTTTGAATTCCTTCAATTTTGTTTTTGTCAGAGCCTAATATCTCTCAACAGGCCGAAGCTCTGGACAATTTGGTGGGTTGGCTTTCTTTGGCACTATTTCGATGTTATTGTCTTTGCACCATCTGAGGGACACTTTGCTGTAGTGGCAAGATGCTAGATCACTCCAAAAGAAATTCTGTGTTTTCTAATAAACCTTTTCTGGAGGCATTCTTTCACATAAATTCAGATGCTACGTAACTCTGACTTCTTAGCTTACAAGTGAAAAGCGCTTGTCACACGAGCAACTTCTTGGGGAACTTTGACTTTTGTTTTTTTCTAAATTGTTTCTCGACTTTTCCTCGTTCTTTCGCAGTATAATACGCCTGACCTGGCAATTGAGAGAATCTTGATAATACATAAGTTTCATCGTCCATAACACAGCAATCGAATTTTGAGAGAAAATCTGACTTCAACTTTTTAGCTCAACGCTGTGCTTCCAGGTTCTTTGTGGAATTCCTGTCATGTACTGACTGTACTTTGTAATTTTTAAGGCCCGCCCGCAGCTGCTTTGATTTTGCGAACTAAATAGTCGCTGCAGCTTGCCTTTGCCACCAATTACCGATTCAACAGCATTGTCTAACAAAGCAACGATTTTCTTCGACTTCTGTGGGCATACGAAACCGATTTGCCTGGCAACGCCCTATCCTTTGATACCGTTTTTTGTGAAACTTTTGCCTTGTTGGCAATGGTTTTCAGACTCCATGGCGGCTATTCCATAGAAATTAATAATAATAATTAATACGCGTCTTTTCACTTCCGATGTCATAACGCAAACTAAAGTTTACATAGCGGAAAAATTCTAACAGCAAATTATCAGATCCTTATGAAGTTGCATTACTAACAACATTATTATAAAAATAACTATATGGTCGGTTTGACAGCGTGCAAAAAAATATATTACTGCGTTTTTATTATTTAACTTATAACGTCGAACAAACGATTACACAGTAGGCTCGAAATTTAATTTTGTTGATTGATTTTAGGTATCTTAATGAGATTAATTATCAATCTATCTATCTGGCTTATGGTTGTAATTACAATATATTGTATTTCTGAGTTTGATAAACGATAATATGTTTGTTTTGTTTTATTGAAATTCCTGAATCTATAATTATTACAATTTTATATACGAACATTTTAAATTTACCTTCAAATCTGCACTTTATACGAATTTATTTTATACATAAAACATAATATAACATATATATATATATATATATACATAAGTACAAGAATTTATATATTATGTGCAATTGAAATGTACTAAGTGCACGCATACGTATTTCAATTGAAGCTCAGCCAATTCATCTTGACAGCTTAATGGACATTGCCGTGCGCGTGTACAATCTCGGTTAGTGCTTTTACAATATATATGGATAAGGTTCTTAGAGTACATTTCAATGTCAGTCATGCTCTGGATAAATTAATACAATGACTGGAAAATTGGGAATGCCAAATTTAAATAATCCCAATAAACTTTATATTTATATATTTATGTTGAAGATATGAACTTACCCATTTTGTGTACGTGTTCGTTTCATTACATCACCGCCATTACGAACGGAACCCTTTTTGTGTAATGTCTGTCCGGACTGTTGATGCTGCTGTTGCTGCATATGACCACCGGGATGTACTTGATGGCATGCCGGATGCTGGTACATGACCTGCTGTGGAGGTGTGTAGTGCTGTTGCTGTAGATAGACATAGTCACCGCGATTGCCCTGAACTACGTACGCGGGTGATGAACGCTCAGCGACTTTTTGGGGAAAACTGGAAAATATAATTTTAGATTTATTATATAAAAGTCGAATTATGATTTTTAGAAAAAAAAAATAATAACAAATATTTTTGGTAAATTAAAATGCGAACATTTTTCTGAAATACCACAATAAATTGTTAGTGAAGCTATATTTGGCTATTATATAAAAGGAGGGTGAAATATATTTATACATATAGCAAATAGCCTCCTAACATTAATATACGCATAGACGCACTTGATAATATAATATATAAAGACGCAAAATTATTCAGGGAGTTCATTTGGAAATATTTCTATGTTAAATGAAGAAAACATTCGTCAGTAAATGTATACGTGTTATATATATACTTATAAGCAATTATGTTTATGGTAATGTTTTTGGAAGTTTATGTATAAGTTCATTTGCACTTTGGCACTGGCGTGTATATAAAAGTTAGTCAGGTGTACGCTTTAATTTAATGAAATAAATAATAGAAGTTTAGCAAAAAGGAATGTATTTATACGAATGCGGAAAATGTTTGTTTTTTATTACTTAAAGGGAATATGATGAAATGGAAATACTTGATAAAGTTCTCTCATTTCGGAGAAAATACGAGTGATTTATTGTAGCAGAAGATTTGCATTTTGGTATGTTTTGGAAAAAACTTCAAAAACTCCAAAACACACACCAAATGCAAATCTTCTTCTGCAATTTTTTTTAATAAAATGAAGGTCGTTTAAGTTTTTGTATATTAAATAAAAATTAAAACGTTAAGAGACTATTGTAAAAATTAATCAGACAACAACGTAATTTGGGATTTTGCTAAATTGATTGGTAGCGACATGCAACACAAGTGGAAGTCTTAATCACAAAATTATCAAATGACACTATTAGTTGTTCCTGTACACTGCTCACTGTTCATCAGTATATCAAAGTTCTATTATACAGAGTCAAACCATTTGCGTCATGGAGAACAACGCGGCGACATGAAATTGTTACGGACTTTTATTTCAAAGACATTTATATTAATATGCTGAAATACATAACAATGTCTTAATTACCACGGACGTTCATATTGCAGTATTTTAAAAATGAAAAATAAAAATATCGGAATTTCACCCCAAGTGACTTAGATCCCACAGTAATACGTAAATTGGTATTATCTCTATATTAACAAATTAAAAAATACTTATCAAAGCAAAATCTTCATAGTACGTTTTTTGAGTGTTTGGACTTTCATACAATGTTATTTCGATAGGTCGGACTTTCATCCCAACTTACAGTGTGAATTGCATTTTCTGTAAATAGTAAACACACAAAGTAATATCGTGTTGGGAGTCGTTGTAATATATGTCTTTAAGGTTTTAAGTATAATTTTGTAGGAAATACGTTGGGCAATATGTTGTTAATTCGTGTTCACAAAATGCACATAATTCAAATTTGAATTGTACTGAATTCAGTTGGGAGATAAGTATCGTGTGGCAATTTCTATTTTATTTTATTTGTTCGAAGTAGCTTATTTCTCGTTAAATAAAGTCCAAATGGACTAAAAGTCATATCCCCGAACAACTCAGTGAATATTAACAAAAACGCATTTAACAATATTGAGAATAGAAAGTAGTAGATTAACACCGCAGCGATTTTTGTACACGCCCTTAGCAGGGCTGTTGAAGTGGAAAAATTGGAGGGAGTATTTTTCGTTCAAAATCAGAGTACTATTTACATACAAAACTGGAGATTGATTTTTGGTTATGAACATTTAAATAGTAATAAAAAATATATATCAACATAAATAAACAAAAAAACAGTTTTTTACGCATATGTATATTTTAAGTTTTAAATTCAGGTTTTTTTCGAGCATTGGATTTTTTTTTTGTTTAAAGCATTTTTAAGTTCGAAAATATTTTACCAATTCCAAAATTGAAGAAATAGACTATTTTTATATAATTTCCACTCTTCAGCCAATCCGTCCAAGTCGTTTACTTAACTACTAATTTAATTTGAAAATAATGACATTAGTTTGACTAAAAATGGTCCTTACTTCAAGGGATTCATAAAGTCTACTGCTCGCAAAGTCTTATCATTTAAATTAATTCTTTAAAATGAGAACATAGTTAAATATTGTAATTGCGATAATTGCGATATTTCATGTTATTTAAATTTTAAATCTCCATCTCTATGCGTGAAAATGTAATAAATGTTTTCAATTTCAATGTTCTCAGGAATTGTCTTAGCGTCTGCTGTAGTATATTTGTTTGTAGATAATTTACATGACAATTTTATAGTTTGAATTTATGTATCAGAACTAATAATTTACATATATTGGTAAGCAAATCTGTAATTTATGGAAAATAATGAAATCAGAGTAGATAGTACGTTTTCAAGTAGAGTAGTAATGGAGTACAGGGACTTCAATCGGAGTACAAAAACTCCGATCGGAGCACTTTGACAGCGCTGGCCCTTAGATATACAAAATAGCAAAAACTTAAAAAAAATTCTGGAGTTAATTCCGCACGTGCAGATTCTGCATTTGCATTACTTGTTTTTGTCTTTTTATTAATTTTAAACTTTAACTGCCGAGAAGCTGACAAAAATGATTGGGACAAGTAAAGATGGTGAAAATTTGAGGATGATTTTATGTATTGGATATAGTTTTTTTGGTGTTTAAAAAAGATAAAATATTCGTGTTTTTATATTATTTAAATTTATTTTAGTGCTTAAAGTTGTTGTTTCGCCAATGCCGATTTCTGCATTCCGAATGTGCTTATGAACAAGCTTTTTTACTCATAAGGCCGGTATTTTGGGTTTTGTTTTGAAAAACAATTCTTACGGCTAGGGTTCAAAAGTTGCTAAATAAAATATTAAAAATGTTTGCTTTTTTAACGTTTGCAATTAAATTTTTTTTTTATTAAAATCGGAAATATAGGATTATATATATTCGAGGATATATTTTGAATTTGAATGTTCTAGAAAGTTGTAGGACATTTAATTTTAATAAAAAAAATTATTTAAAATTAAAAAAAATACAATTTTTAAAATTAAATTTTTTTTTTTAAAATATTTTTTTAAAGAAAAAAATTAATCTTTTTACTACAATAGTTTTAAAATTTGATTTAAATATTTTTTATTATTTTCCACTGTTTTTTTTTTTAAATTCTGATTTTTCAACCTATTCTGCAACTTTTGGGCCAAGTAAACTAAAATTCTAAATGGAAAAAATCGACCCACTCCAGTATACAGTTTTTAGATTAGAATTTTGATCCTAAAAGTTTCAGCTAAAAATTGGTCGGCAATCTTGATATAAATACGGATGAATATTCGTTTGATGTAACTGAGAATATATCCTTCCTGGCAAAAAATCGTAACCATTCAATGAAAAAAGCAGCCCAAAAATCCTAAACAACTTTACATTCCAACTCTGCGCATCTTTAAAAATAATAAAACCCAAATATTATAACTTCCCATGCGCTATTTTTCCATTTATCTCAAAAAAAACAAGTGCACCTACAAAAAAAAGGTTCAAGTGTCACCATATCTCTGTTAGTAGTCATACAACCCCGCGTAAAATGATCGACATCAGATGGTGCTCGCATACTCTCTACCTCGCACATCAACCTCCCGCAGACTATGGAAACTCGAGACTCTCGTCGACCGTCGTTTTTTTTAACTGTGTTTGATAATAATGAAAGTGATGCGGAAAAAAGTCAATTACACTCGATTACCGGTGAGCCTTCGCTGGCCATGTGTTGCATCATGCGCGCACGCAGCAACTTCATATTTTGTTTGTATTATATTTACGCAAACATGTTATATATGTTTGCAAAGTATATGTTGTATATACATATATGTAATAAAATCAAATGGGCCCGCGTTTGGTGCAAAATAGCCATGTGTGGAAATATTGTCGGAAAATAGATAAAAGTATGTCACTCGATTAGGTAATAGGTGTATACATATACCAGAGAGCTTAATGCGGCACAATGTGGATCGAGCTAAGTGGAGAAGCCGCACTCGTGAACATTATAATATCGACATTATTATTTTAATCGTCTATGTTATTTAGTTATATAAAATGTGTATTATTTAATGGTCATCGTATATGGTCAGCGGATTTCGAGGAAAAGATAAGCGCACAACGGACGTACCTTATGCTGCGCATATACTATATGTTTATATACAATTAAATTAATGTGAGGGTTTAACCGAATAATGCATAATATGAAAACCGAAATACCGATACGCTTGGCTAACCACCGGTGAAATTCGGTTTATATTTTCAATATTGTATATTTGTATTTTCCAAAACCAGACGAAATTAATGAGAGGTATGTATAATATGGTTTCTTCAGCATGTATACTCTCTGAAATTGATGGACTTTTTTGGTATATAACCATTGTACATAGAACAAGAACAAGGTAACATTTAATGTATAGAAAATGTTTATGCCATAAAGCTGTCGTCGATATTTATATACAAGGAGTAGGTACTCGACAAAATTGTATATATACAGAACTGTACAATGTGTAATTTTAATACTAACACGAATGTTTCTTTAGAGAAATACTCAGCATATAAATAAAACACATTTCCACGAACATGCAAACAAAATAAAAAAAAATATACAATAAATCTACAAAAAATATTATATTTATCCTACAAAATAATAATATAAAAACAACTACCTTCCGCCAATAATAAATCCGGAAATGCATATAATCATTTCCACGGCTGGAAAATGCCCGCATAGGCAGAGGAAAAATCGAAAATGCAATAAACAAAACTGTGCGCAAAATTGTAGTCTATATTGGTGCAATTATTCTATATATAAATATACAGTGCTTTATGAAACAAAAAATAAACAACACACACACTAAATCAGGAACAAATTTTATATGGAAAAACACTATATAGACAAAACACTAAGAACACACAAATCTCCTCAGGAAATATATCAGCGACATGGATTTACTTCATAAACAATGGAAACAGGAGCATATTATAATATGTTGGGTAATCCTTATTATATTGATGATGATAGGGCGTGCGGTTGATTTAGAACAAGGGCGACACTTCACGCGATGTATATACTTCACTTATTAATCACTCAAGTGTATTTGAAACTAAAACGAAGACGACGACGCGTATTAAGAAGCCTGATAAAGATTGGTGGTGTTTTACAAAGACGACGCGCGACGACCGACGTGAACGCATTGAGTTCGATTCTTGACTAAACAGAATTCTACAAAAATGCTCGGTGCTCGCTCATTTGTGCGCGTCGTTCATGTTCATGCTATATGTGTGCACGCATGCGCATTAACGTGTATATATATATATATCTCATCCGTATCAGCTGCCAAGTGCACGGCACACACACATAAGGGTGTATACGCTATCGTGTTATGTGTCTAATGTGAAAGGAGCGTGGCGCGATATAGTAGGTAGAGGTGGTTAGGTAGCAAGAGGTACATACATAT
>JANSTU010051074.1:0-21215 GCA_027564075.1 Bolitophila hybrida
AATTTATTTTATATTTATATTTATTAATGTTAAAAACATTACCACATTTTAATTCGTTTTATTTCAGGGGCTAAAACCTATGCTTACACATCTCCAGTGCGCTGGAACGCACACTTTGTTTTTTTTACGTAGCTTCGTTGCTCAATCAGCACGACCATCGCTAAAACTGTTCGGCTAATGCACCAATCGCCGTAAACGATTTGTACATTTTTGTAGCATTTACGCCTGATTTAACTTGGAATTTTATGATAGTAATAATAATTTCTAAATCATCTATATTTTGTATTATTTCATCGGCATGGGCCTTAAGGTTTGTATTTTGTACGTGCCAAATTGCACACAGATGGCGTGCGCACACAATAACAAACATATAGTGCATCTTTGTCTTTACATCAACCACCTGTCTCTGTTCGACAATTTGTTGATGTCATTTTGCAGTTTTGCACTTTGACAGCTTAATTTTGACACATAGCTTAGCTGGTTTTTAAAATTTGCACAATATCGTAAAAATTGGCCTATTAAACATAGCCCACGGGCTCTAGTAGCAACAAAAGTCCAATCTTTCATCATATAAGTGGTAAAATCTTTAATACATCGAATTTAATATAGTTATTGGTGTAGAGCAATTAAACAAAAGCTCAGAGAAAGTGGGCACTCCTATGCAATTTTTTGTTGTGTATAACAGTAAATGTTACAATATTTTTTAAAATACCTTTTTACAACGTTTTTCTGGATATTGTTATGTTTAAAATAGATATTTTAACATATTGAAATGTTCTAGTGTAATTAAAAACCTTTATATAGTCTAACCTAAAATTAGTATTGATTTTCAGAGTGAACATACGAAATTATGTCATCCGAAAAGAACCTGCGGATTGGCCAGAAGGTGGAAGTGGCTGCCAAGGTAAAGAACGTACGCGGTGAGATTGCCTACATTGGTTTGACGAATTTCGCCGTTGGAAAATGGATTGGCGTTATTCTGGACGAGCCAGCCGGCAAAAATAATGGATCGATCAGTGGACAAGTGTACTTTAAGGTTTATGTCGACATTAATCTCTCTATATAATCGCATTTTCATGTGTATGGTTTCGTTGACTTTCAGTGCCCAGACTTGTACGGAATGTTTGTGCGTCCAACGCAGCTGACATTACTTGACGAATCTGGAAATCCAGTTGAGAACAGCAGTCCCGAGGAGAAACAACCTGTCAGATCACGATTGAGCAGGTATGTTGTACTAGATATAGTGTTTTCGTTGCACGTTTTTTTTTTATTATTTATACGTATGTGTTTATAATTTGATGTTATTTCTGAGTGATTTTTCTAATACGAAATTTGTCGCATGACCTTCACACAAAACTTCCTATTTGCTCGATTTGCACCCTCGATATTGTTTATTGATAACAGAAAAACATTTAATTCATTAAAAATAACTTCATTTCTCTCTGTTCAACACGCTCTCGCAAAAGTTCGGGATCAGTGAGATCGATCGCAAGTACAAGACCCACAACGTAAGTTATTTTCATCTGTTTAACGAGAGTTTCTAATAAAAACAAGATTCTAATTGATAAAAAACCATCTTTATTTCTATTCTCTGTCTTTTCCAAATGAATATGCTTCGCGGTGTACATAAATAAATAAAGTGTACGAAGAAAGAGCCCGGTAAAAACGCCTCACTCAATCAAGCAAAACATAAATATGACCACATCGAACTCAAGGTTTATCATATTCCCTCAAGATTCCATATTGTGTGTGTGTGTGTACGTGAGAATGGGTTATTTTGGCTAGGATTTGAATGCTTATGATAATGACCCATTACTCGTACGACGCATCGCGTTTAGTCTTTTTATGTTACTAACAATTTGTATTATATTAAGCTCCCGTCTGTCGCTGGCCGGCAGCCGTCAGAGTTTGATGGGATCACGCAGTCAGCTGGCCTCACCTGCCTACGAACGTCCGACGACATCGCAGAGCGTCATGTCTACCTCGGAAAAAGCAGAAAAGAAGACCAATATGAGTCCACCAGAGTTCTCGTCATCCACATCCAAGCGAGAATCCTTCGTTGAGGTAGGTTTTGCAGTATATTATAAAACTGTTTGTTATAAATATGTTTTCCATTACAGACCGGTTTCCTGGAAACACTAAAGCCTCAGTTTACGCCCGGACAGTCGATGACGTCCCCGTCTCCAGCACAGACGGTCGAGGATAGACTAGGTGCACTTCAACAACAACAACTCACCGATGATCTTAAACAACAGGTGTTTGATCTTACCGAAAAACTCGAAACACTAAAACAGCGACGTAACGAGGACAAAGAAAGACTTCGTGAATTCGACAAGATGAAAACACAATTTGAACAGATGCAAGAGTTCAAATCGAAAATTATGGACGCTCAGTCAAGTCTACAGCGTGAACTGCAACGAGCACGTCAGGAGACTAAGGATGCTGTAGAGGCACGTGATCAGCACATTGAGGAGATGTCTGAACTTTCGGAAAATGTTGAACTCATCACTCTCGACAAGGAAATGGCCGAAGAGAAGGCAGATTCACTGCAACTGGAACTGGATGCCGCTAAGGAACGTGCCGAAGAATTGGCATTGGATCTGGAGATACTTAAAGCTGAACTACAGAATAAGTCCGGTGGTGGCACTGCGGTGGTTGGCAGTGGTGGAGCGGTTATCGAAACCGGTGGTGTTTCATCGTTTGAATTCAAACAGATGGAACAGCAGAACGTTAAACTGCGCGAGACTCTCGTACGATTGCGAGATTTGTCTGCACATGAAAAGCACGAAATTCAGAAAATGTCCAAGGAACTGGAAACAAAGAAATCCGAAGTGGCTGAGCTGCAGCGAACCAAGGAGAAACTGTCGTCAAAGGTATTTGATTTTGTGGAAACATAATAAAATGCTAATTACTCGCTATTTTTAGATCGATGAACTTGAGGCACAAGTTGTAGATCTCCAGGAACAGGTTGATGCTGCTCTGGGTGCAGAGGAAATGGTTGAACAATTGGCAGACAAGAAAATGGAACTTGAGGATAAAGTGAGTAGTCGAAATATGACTAAATAATGATATAATAATATGTCTATGTGGCTAGGTTAAACTATTGGAAGAAGAAGTCGTTGAACTAGAAGCACTTGAGGAAGTTCACGAGCAACTGGTCGAGAGCAACCACGAACTTGAAATGGATCTGCGCGAAGAATTAGACATGGCACTGGCTGCCCGACGAGAGGTAACCTATTCGCTAGCACTCCAAACAAAATAAGTATAAATAATTTTAATTTTTAGATGATCCGTGAAAAAGATGCTGCCTTCGAGACTATTCTCGATCGTGATCAAACCATTCTAAAGTTCCGTGAACTAGTACAAAAATTAAACGAACAAATGACAGATCTACGAGAAAAAGCAGCCACTGAACCACTTAAACAGAATGCAGACACATCGATTGCCGAAACAATTGACTTCAAACAAATGTTTGCCGAATCAAAGGCTTACACACGTGCCATCGACCTGCAACTTCGACAAATCGAGCTGAGCCAGTCCAATGAACACGTCCGCCTTCTCTCGGCCTACATGCCGGACACATTTATGAACCGTGGCAGTGATCACGATGCTGTGTTGGTAATTCTGTTGGTCTCACGCATTGTGTACAAGGCTGGTATTATTGTAAGTCAGGCCAGAGAACGATTCCCAGCCGTTGAGTCAGTAGACCGTAATGCCATTGTTCAAGGTCACGTGGTGCAACAGTTTGCCTTTAAGTCACGTCTTATGTATCATGTGCATAGTCTACAGGCTATTATGCACCAGTTCTTGTACGGTCTAAACACATGCACGCCGGATACGCTATTAAAGGCTGGCGCTTCGATACCCGAGATGCTAGCTCAAGAGAAAATCATTGATGGCGTCGTGGAGTTGCTAAAGGCCAATCAACTGGATGAAAATTCGTCCACAGACAGTAATATTCACATGCGTTTATTGTATAATAAATATGATCAACATTTATTTTGTAGATCTCGAAAAATGTATTGCCTTCTTTAATGCGATGTACTCGGTTCTGTTGTCCGGTGATGAGCTTATGAACGAGGTTCAGTTAGTGCGCGATTGTACGGCTTCGATAACAGCAGCATGTGATTCAATTGCAACTGACAGTGCTACGATACAGGCATTAATTCAGGGAGGTGATGAAACTAGCGATTCCGGTCTGCTGCTTCAGTATGTTGTCCAGAGTGCCGAAAGCATGAAACAACAGTTGAAACTGATCAAACGTCGACTGCCACAGGATGCCAATATCATCAAATGTGGTCTGGCTAGCAAAACAATTTCAAATCTGAAACACATTGGCGAGCAACTAGGCAAAGCGATGACAGCCTTGTTTATTACAGCCAAACTGGTACTACAAACTGTGACACTGATCGATGGTGAGTACCGCTAAAAAATATAATTTACACAAATTAAATATAATCTGTGTTTTATAGATTCAGATGCTTCCGTTTCACATACTAAAGTACTGGAAATCATGTCGGCAGCCTTTGAGAAAGTCTACGAACAAGATGATCGTGGTCCTTCACAAAATCTCAAAACTGTACTAAGCACCAGCAATACAGACACATCGCTTCTAGCACAATTCTTGCTAGACAACGAGTATGAGATTATGTCTGGTCAAGAGAAGACCGAAAAACCAATTGCACCGATAGTACTTCGTGCTCAGTTTGTAAAAAAACAACTGGAAGAAACGAAAACACTGACCGCAAATCTAGAGAATCGTGAAGCTGAAATACGTCAACTGAAACTAGCATCAAAGATGAAACAATCCGAACTGTCTGAAATGCAGATACGCAAGGATCTGGCAGAAAAGAAGTTGTCGGTACTGCAGAATGATCATGAAATCAATACCGAGAAACTTCAACGCAAATACGATGAAACGTTTCAGACGCTCAAGAAGTAAGTTTATATATTTTTTTAAATTAAATAAATTGTAATATTTTTTTCGTTTATAGGAAAGAGAAAGAGTTTGAAGAAACAATGGACCATTTGCAGAACGACATTGACTCACTGGAAAGTGAGCGTGGTGCTCTGCGTGAGAAGCTCAAAGTGCACGGCAGCAAAAAGGGAGATCTGAAGGTGTCCACTGCCTTCGGTAACAACTATTAATCAAATTTTCAACAATTGAACTGAATTATAATTTCTATTATTTCAGATATTACAGCAAATTCACCATACATAGCCCAAGAGCTGTCACTGCTGAAAAAGGCATTCACGGACGAACGTTCCGAGCGTCTGAAACTACAGGCCGCCGAGATGAAGAAGATTCTGAACAACCTAACGCCAATCTATGTGCCTCAACCAAAGGACGAGCGCATCAATGAGCTACAGCATGATCTCGCACAAGTTAAACACGTAATACCCGCTCATAATTATGATTATTTTTAATTAGTATAACGCAACGCATTTTTTACCCCAGGACTATATCATGTCATTGGCTAAAGGAGCCGAATTTCCAGTAGCCAAAACATCGCATGCTAACATCAGTAAACTACTAAGCGATCATCAAATCAAGCAAAAACTGGTACGACAAGAGATCAAGAATCGTGTCGAAAACCTTGCATCGACTGTACTAAATGAATATCTGCACCGTAAACCACACAGAGCTGCCCAGGGGGATTTCTCGCAATTTCCAACCGTCGAGATGGCACGTGCTTTAAAAGCAAACTATTAGTCGTAGCCCACTAGTATAAAGAAGACAGTGCAGTGTGATTGATAGACATCATTTTTTAATATTTAAAATACTCTTGGACGAGATAAGAAAAGCAACTACATTAATATTTTTCCTGATTTTTTGTCCCCTTAATTTATATAAACTAATTATTAATATTATTGCTATATCCGTACAATTGCTAAATAAATATATTATAAATATTATACTAAAATGAGAGGTATTTCTCGTGGTGGTAGGTTAAGGATAAGGCCGTAGAATTTTTAAACTTTGATCATAGGCAAGACTAGCAGCAAGCATGCAGCTTTTTGAATTGGTAATTAAATATTTGAACAGTTCAGAGTATAGCCTATACAAACAGATAGAAGCCAGTATCGGACGATAAGGAGTAGGTCAGGTCAGGTAAATCACCGCTTACCTTAACTCTAGTCAGATGGATACAGCCAACAAAATAGAATAAAAAAGTTTTTTCCAGCCATACTGAAGCCATATGCCGAAGACTGTCACGACTATTTATTATCAGACGTTCTCTATCAAATTCACAAATAAAGCTGACTGAGTTGGGAGTTCCATGGCTTATTGAGCGTATTTTTGAAGATGGAGTAACAAAAGCGTCCCATTTCTCCTAGGTTCCATATGTAGTCGCCAGTCTTCGATTTCCAGCAGGATATATAGCATGACCATTTAGGAGCAATGAGAAGGGGCTCACCGTCTTTTGTAGTCTGCTCTATCATTTATCTCAAATACACGTTAGCCGCATGTTGTTTCGTTGTTACTGGGATCGAATGACATTTCGGCAGATAATGTGAAGCTGGGTAGCCCTAGCATCGATGATTAATGTTATGTAGCTGCCATAGGAGCATGCTTTTGCCTATTAATGTGGCTGCCCGTATGATTGCCATAAGTTCGGCATCATACACAGAAGCTGTGGCTGCTAACTCTGCAGTTTAAGATCTGTCGGTAAACATTATTGTCGTTGGCTTCGACACGGTTCTGAACCACTTTGATTGGCATCGTTTATTTGTTTCATTGTACCTTGTCAAAGACCCTTTGTTTGAATCTGCTCGAATTTTTCAACATATAGATTATTTACGTAATATTCTTCTTAGCATGAGAAGTAAAAGGTAACTCTTCAACATTTCTGCTCTTGAATGTCGGCATTTATGAGCAATTTTAACAGAAATGTTTGTCGGATAGTGATCGTAATTTGTAGAATCTCGGTGCCAGTTGTTCGATCTCTTGTTATGTTTTGTGTCCCGGAATATGTGGTGTCGTCCAAATATGTTATACAACGTAATCCGTTGGTAATATACTTTGCACATCGATTATGGATGCTTGAAAAATACCCGAAGCATTAACGAGCTGAAAAGACTTTCTCGAAATGTCCATCTAGGTTCAAAAAAAACGTACTCTGCTGCCCGCGTGTACCTTAGTTTTGACTCTTCCCAAACAAAGGGGTTCAGGAAGTAAAACTTGATTTGGCTTGACAAGATAGAAACCCCCCCTCTCGGCGTATTGTTTGACGAGCTGCTCTACATACCAGAGCCGACTCTCGTGATCAGTCCAAGAACTGTTCTCTGAAAATATTATAGATGTTTTGATAATATTTCGTCAGGTCTGGTAAGATACCATCGCATTTGCTTATTGCTTCTATATTTTCATTATTTTAAACTGCATTCATTACTTTTATCAATCAGAGGGAAAACGCTAAAAACCTACTGATCTTTGCTTAAACATATGTCATTCCTACACAAAATGGATACCATGTATATAATTAATCCTAAGTAATCATAAAATTTAAAGAGTTTCCTCTACAGTCCTGTGGTAGTAGACATGGGGACATCTCCTCCTGGGACATAATGATGTTTTCAGACTGCCAGGGTATATGAATATTCAATGTGCTAATTCATTCATACAATCCGTCATTACGTATGTGGCGATAGCTGTTACGCGGTCGACTATAATTAACGCATTCCTTAAGGAGTTTTCGTTCCTGGATCCATTTGCAAGATATCCGTAGCTGATGGTGGGTCGCACTTGTACTTTATGCTTTTTCTTATTCCGCTGGTTCTTCCTGAGGGCTTCAAATGTTCGTATAGTCGATTGTTTCCGATACCTGTTGAACAAAGGAAATGTATTATTAAACAAATACCAATATATTTAATGGTTTGTTGAAGGATAAGGTGGATAATTTATCCTCCAACACTTGATGTTTTTTTTGTGTTCTTTTTACGTAATTCGAACTGTGTTTCTGTAGTGGCAACACGAACGCGTGGTTTAGATTGATACTAATATAGTTTCAAAGTTCGAACTTTAAAAACCACTCTAGTCCTAGTACAAAAAATAACACACACCCATCTAGATATCTGCGTATATGAAAAAAAAATCCCACAGTAAACTATTTTGTTATAAATCGACTATTGTCATTTACATATTATATTATCTTGTAAATTATTTTTTTTTAAATTTACATTTTCCTCTAAATTATAGTATTTATAAATTAAATTTGCTCAAAATGTGTTTGTATAATATGTTAAGCAAAACTGCCAGTCGATCACCTGCACTACGTCTATATGCCGGACGTATTTCTAGCCGACAATGTACCACAAAATCAGCGCCAGCCGAACGTAGTCCCGCAACTGGCCTGATCGTTGGTGTTTATCAAAAAGAATTACCTACCGATTTACCAAAGATGACAAAAACAGCTGTTGGATTCGATGAACGTGTTCACGGACGTCTAATGGAAGCGGTTTCATTGTCAGGTATGTCCGGTAAAGTGGGATCGTTTCATACGATTAGCGATCTTGATCCATCATTCAAGTCCGTGACTGTTGTTGGACTGGGTCACGAGGAAGCTGCATACGATGAACTAGAATCAATTGTTAGACCACTGGAGAATGCACGTCATGCCGCTGCTCTGGGTGCTAAAGTATTGACAAAGCACGGATGTACGCATATTTGTGTTGATCCCATGGAACATCCTGAACAAGCGGCCGAGGGGAGTGTACTGGCAAGTTATACCTATCAGCAGAATAAGAGGCTATCGCGTAAGGTACTAGTGCCCAAAATCGAACTGTACAATTCACCATCGGACATGGACGATTGGCAAAGTGGTGTTTTAAAAGCTAGTGCACAGAATCAAGCACGTTTTCTAAGTGATACGCCAGCCAATCAAATGACACCTACGGATTTTGCACAGGTTGCAGTTGATACACTGTGTCCACTTGGTGTTAAGGTTGAGGTTCACAATATCGAGTGGATTGAAACACAAAAGATGGCTGCGTTTTTAGCCATTGCAAAGAGTTCATGTGAGCCACCGGTATTTCTAGAGATGCGACATTGTGGCGGACAGGGTGACGTAAAACCTATCCTTCTGATTGGTGAGGGACTTACATTTAACAGTGGTGGATTGTGTATAAAAAACCCGCCTGGTATGTCTGAACATAAGGGTGCGATGGCCGGTGCTGCTGTGGTTTTAGCTACAATGAAAGCTGCAGCATCAATGGCACTGCCAATTAATATTACTGCGTTGATTCCACTTTGTGAGAACATGCCATCGGGTATGTCTGCCCGTCCGGGAGACGTTATTAAATGTCCTAATGGTAAAACTGTTTCGATCATGGACACAGCCAAAGCGGGTGTTCTAATGGTGGCTGACACCATAATATACGGGCAGACGATTCATAAGCCAAAGCTCGTTATTGATGTGGCCACATCAAGCCATGCCATTGCTGATGCTTTGGGTGGAGCAGCTTGTGGTGTTTTTGCGAGTTCACCGTTTTTATGGAAACAAATGAAAAAGGCCGGTGCTGTGTCTGGCGATCGTGTATGGAATATGCCACTGTGGGAATATTATGCCAACAAAATTAATTCATATGAACAGTTTGATCTGAACAACCGTGGTTATGGTCATGCTGGATCATGCTTGGCTGCTGCATTTTTAAGAGATTTCATTCCGTGCAGTGACTGGATTCACATGGACATTCGAGGTGTTGGAATGGAGTCGAAGAATTCACTGTGTCCATATCTGACGAAGCGACGAATGACAGGTCGACCAACAAGAACGCTTATTCAGTTTCTGCAGCAAATGTCCTCACCGGAGACACTGGACCAAGCGCTTTAGTTTGTATAGTAAATTATGATAAATTGTATTGCTTTTTTTAATTAAATGTTTTGTTTAAAAAAATAACTTTACTTTATGTGGCATCCTTATGGTTCAAATGATGTATTGGATATTAACAGCTTATTTCGAATAAGACCCGAGATTTCTTAGCCGTGAGGCGATATAATGAAAACCAAACTTCTGGTTTATTATGTGATCCTTTAGCTGTCCCTGAATAACTATTTCGAAACAAATTTCTTATTAAATTCAAAAGATGATTAGATCGGTTGATATTTTGTTTCATGATCATCAACCTTATCATTAATCTAAGACAGGCGCTGTAAGAACAATCATCACCGATATTCTCCTCAGTTAGAGGATGTTGGAGGTTGGGGTTTATTCTGTAAGCAATACGTTTATTTATCACGAATTTATTTTTTTTATTTAATTGTCCATATATTCCAGTTATCAATAAAAACTTGATGTGTCCAAGTCGCTAACAATTAAAGAAAGGATAATTTAATGATAATTCATATAATTCATTTGATTTGATACAAAGTGTCTCTTAAAACAGCAATATCTTCATAAAACAAATATGTTTTGCCATTATTACTGGTACGTTGACTTTAGTTACTCGAAGTATTCTTAATATTACTGCAAAGTTCATCAACGCATTTAGAGACGTTCTCAAAATCTTTGGTTAGCTAGAAAATTTCAAAGAAGAAAAAATGATTAGAATAACATACAGACAATTTTCACACTGACCTTGTCTCTCTCCTTTTCCAATTCCTCTATCTTCGTTAAAGTTCTTCCAATTTGTGTATCAAAAAATAACTTCGCTTGTTGGACTTCTTTGACCATCCGTTCAATTTCTAGATTCTACAAAATAAAATATAAAATAGTTTATGAAATTTTAAGAAAAATTTATGTTCGAACATTGTTTTTGTAAATGCATTCGGCATCCGCTGCAGCTTTGTTCAACTCTTCCGATAGTTTAGCCTGTGACTCGTTGGATAGTTTAAGGTATTTATTCATTTCTGCGGTATTTTTTTCAATTTCAAGTGAACGTTTCTCATTGGCAATATTTATCTGATTATGATCGAAGCTTAATTTGTCCTTTTCAGAATGTACAGATTTGTTCTTCTCTCGAGAATTCGATAATATGGTTGAAAGGTTAATCTATATTATAAATGGTCAATTTTTGTTAATTATTAAAATTCAAACTGGTATTTCTGACTAATGTGCTTACAACTTCCGCTTTTATAATATCAACTTCTCGCTTAGATTGTTCCTGATTTTCCTTGAGATTCTGTAACAAATCCTCGGATATCTTATTCATTTCTGTTGTATATGCTTTGTACTTTTCCATTGCGTCGGCATCTTCATTTTGCATTCGCTCCAGTTGCGCGTGTAACTCGCCCGAATGGTTTGTGGCGTCGACGATATCGTGTCTAACTTTATCAAATTCATTTTTTAAAGCATTTTCACGAGCCACTAACGTGAAACTTTCTTCTTCTAACTTGGCATCTGTTCATAAGATTATTTAATAAAAATTGCATTTAATCTGATACTCAATTAGATACTTACTTTTTGTCGCTATTTCCAGATTTGATTGCTTTGAGCTCCTTCGAATTTCATTGACCTGTTTTAATTTGGCTACATTGTCGTTTTCAATCCTAATGCGGGTTTCCTCAAAGATATTAATACGTTCAATTAGCAACTTAAATTTCGGTTGTAGTGATAACCAAACTTGTGTGACCATTGCAGATCTATAGAACAAAGAATTTGTGGTTATGTTATGTTAACATATGCAAATCCTTATAAATACACATACTGTTCGGTGGACTGCTTTCGATATAACATAGACTCGCGGTACAGATTAATTTTATAATTATGTAATTTTCGGAGTTCATCTTGTTGGTCCTGTAGTTCTATGTTCTTATTGTTAATGGTAGCTTGTTCCGAGTTCAGTTGAGACAATCTTTCTTGTCGTTCGCTGTATGTAAATTGACTTTGACATGTAATCGATGTTCGACTAGACTCTAAATGAGATTGTGACTGAGGATCGGCTATTTGAGAGCGCATCTGAGATGGCGGAATAAGATATTCGTCCTCGTTGTCCGATGTCGCGTTGCTTTCATTGGTTTTCTCCATAACTGTGAAATAGAAAAGAATTTACTTATGATACTACTGAATTTTAAATCTATTATCTATGAATTCAAACGAATTACATAAAAACTGATAATTGAAATTACCTGAGAAATTATAAAACAGAAATTTAGTTAAAGTTAAAGAAATCAGAAGAAAAACTAACTGTTTAAGTTTTGATTACAATATGCATTAAGTGAAATAAGCAAGAAGATGAAGAAGAAGAATACAGAGCAAACAAAAACGACAGGATTCCTGTATCTCTACAATGACTGCGTTTAGTGGAAATATACGTTTAGTTGTTGTTTTTTCATAAAGATGTCACCACACTTACCGCTCTATAACGTGTAGACGGCCTAAAGTGTATATATAATACACACGAAAAAATTAAATTATTTAAATTTGGTTGACCAACTTTGGTGCTGTGTTTTTTATGAGTAATACATGAGTTGAGAATATTAATATAAATGTCATGCTTTCTGACAATTCATTTATTATTGTTTCTCTTTTAAATAAATTACTAAATAATGTCGCGAAAATATTGAAATCTGGTATACACCTAACGACAATAATTGTAGTCAAAGTGCTAAAAAGCATGTATTCGTTGTCATTTTTTAGTATAAAGAAGATGTCCTTCAATAAAATGTATGACACGCCTATACGTAAAAGAATCTTTTACGCAGTTTGACGTTTGTTGTCAAATTTGACTTTGAAAACTAAATATTTGACGTCATATTGTAATAATAAAATGTAATTATTTAAAAGTTTTTTTCAATTATAAAAAAATCTGTGAGTTCGTGACTTAATATCAAATTGATTTAATAAATTAATTATAGATATATTCACAAGTGATGTTCATTGTATTTAATTTTTATTCTAGTTTATATATCATATTTTGTTTTGTCATCTATTTAATTACAAACGTATTTTTTGGTTGTCAGTTCAGCAAATGTAGTTTAGGCATTAGTTGTCTAAACTACATTTGCTGAAAATTTAGTTTAAGTCTAGAGAGCAAAATCAAGCTTATTATCGAAAACGTTTTTCTCAGCTTTTTTATTAGATATAACAATAAAATTAACTTTTTCGAGGATATAAACAGAACAGAGAACAAAAACAGTAGTTTGCTTTGTCTAGCGTAATTTGTGCAATTTTTAAAGGGCGCCAAAGTCCGATTTTTCGATTTTCCATAGTTATAGACTAGAAAAAATATTTTTTTACTATATTACGAAAGTTATAGTTATAGAAACCTAATCTTAAATCGAAAAAGCGTACCTAAAAAATGGTGTTTCAGTTTTTATGTTTATCTTTGCACCGTAATATCTCGTAAATAGGACCACAAAATTTACAGAGCAAAAGTAAAAAATGAGAATGACCAGTCTAACCTTTTTTATTTAACTTAAGAATGATTCTATTAATGCAATTTTTTTAACGATTCGCCTGACTTCCACGTCCAGCGGTCGATGGTGCTGCTGACTACGAGTAAAATTGGAATGTGAATGACTTCGAAAACGTAGGAGATCGGATGTAACTGGACTTTACATTTGGCGCTGGCTATTAGGCTTTAAAGTTATTGAGGCTTTACGACGGCTTCATAGTGCTTTGCAGAGTAGTTTTTTGGCCACTAAGGCACTAAGTTGAGTTGCCACTCGATGGTCTCGATGTTGTTATTATTCAAAGCTATTTTTTTAGTTCAACGGTAACGGGACATTATTGCGTTTATGTAGATATAATATACCCTTGACAATGTTGACTCAATAAGGTGTAGTACAAACATATGTACACTTTGTAATTTACAAATTCTCACTTTAATCATGATACATATATTTTCATTGATTTAACCTTTTACGTTTTATGTATGCTATATAGTAATATAGATCAACCTTGATGACGTCATTGTCAAGTTTAACCCCTTTATACGCGAGTTTGTTTGAACTATTTCACTGTATAAGCACACGTGTGTCCGCTAAACGTAACTCAGACCGGCTTTTCTCTTTTTGCTTATCGGTCGCTCTGCTCAAACGTAGTATATAGTATAATTTTCCATTGCGTCACAGAGCCACGTGTGACGTCAAGTAGCAAATAAAAAATCTCACGTTTTCCCTCATTGCAGAAAACTACGTGTTGGCGCGCGTACATAAGACGAACGCGAGCAATCTCTCGCACGCGCGCGCGCCCCCTAACGAACCTGTGATTTCTGTCGAAGAGAGAAAATATGACAGCAACAGAAATTATATATATATATATATATGTTTATATATTTTTGTACATTATGTCGAATGAGCGAAGAAAAGCGAACCGAGTACCGCGAGCGGCGTTTTCTTTCAGTCGTTACAGCAAGTCAGGACAGTAATAGACGTACCTAACATACATACGCGCGCGCGCATCAGCACACATTTCCGACGGGCTTTTCTTTCAATTTTTTTTATTTGTAAAAATAAAGATCTAAATCTCAAGAAAATTTCGCTTTCACTGCTTTTCAAAACGACAATTTATTAAATAAACGACATAGACACGCAACCGCCACAGGCTAACAATTAATCTCAAAAAGATTATAGAATAGTGCGATTTTCTTTGTGTTTGCATACGCGAGTGTGCGAGCATTTTCTTTTTCAAGTGCGGAAAACCATTTCGACGACTACACGGCCACAGTGAAAATATTTATATATTTATTATTATGTGTGTTATGTGTGCGTGTATGCCGCAAGTAAAACGACGGAAAAGCGTCGACACGTATAGAGTGAAATGTTAAAAAAATCTCTGTGTAATATGGTTATAAATAGCGCAGAGCTGCAGGAATCACGTCTTAGAGAAAGTGGAACACAAATTCTACTATACGCCGCTGCTTGGAGTTATTAAAATTGGTATGTGCTGTATTAGATTGTGTGTGTATTTGAGAGATTAGGTGTGAATGTGTGTGTATTTAGAGTTTATGGCGAGTATAATAAGCTATCACAAGTCCTTTCTCAACTTTCACAACTCGTAATTTTAATAGTACTCATATAAAGGCAATTGAACGATAAGGCGAGCTCGTGCGAGGAGAAGTTTTGTCACGACAACACGAACAAGCACTTCGGCGCTTTGAGGAACATTCGTGCTAGACTTGGATAGTAGATCTGAGTAGTATTTATAAATATACCTATCACAGTGTATAATCGTATATAAACATTAATATGAACTACATGTACATGTTATATAGCTGTCTACGGTTGATGAGAAAGAGGTGAAAGTACTCTCTAAAGCAGCGAAGCATACGAGCCAGAGGATATTTTGCAATTAAATATGCGGTGGCCAAGAAATAATGAATTTTGTGGTGATCAGTGAATCCTAGTGATCCTAGTGAATTAAGGAAGTAGCGCCGTCTATATTAAATATATTATACCAAATTAAAACTCTATCCGTTTATATGGATGTTTTGTATAAACCAAATAAATTAAAATAAAAAAAAGTTTGAAGTGTTAATCTTATTTGTTTCTTGTTTGACTTTGTTGTTCTATCTAGCCTAGCATATATTTCTTGCATTTATTGTAATTTGTAAAAGGTTTTCCGAAATGAAATGTAACTTGCCAATTGAGTATTGACATTTAAAACCGGTAGCTTTTCTTGCTTTTCGATCAATCATTGCATTGACATTGCATTCTAGTCGAACTTTGTCCTGTGTAGTTATACCTAAAAGTATTTATTATTTATTTATCATTTGAATTTACCGTCATCAAACACATCTAAGTCAATATCATATTCATTCGAACATAACATTAAACAAACGCCTGTTGTTTATTTTTCTTTTCTCTACCACATGCGTTGCTAAATAGAAAATAATAGGAACTGTCAAAAAACAAATGAATAGACTTCATCCCGCATTATTATTTTAATGATAAATACACTAAGGCTACAGATAATGGACATTTTTGACATTTGTCTAATTGCTTGTCCAGCGCTGGATCATCACAAATCTCAATTATTCAATCACCCGCCCCGTTTCATTCTAAGGAGGAGCAATACAACGTGGCACACAAGATTGCTCGCAATATCGTTGAATAAGATTTCTTAATAATTTTTACACATTATTTAATCATTAATTGACAGTCTGCTCTCTGCTAGAAGCGATGAAATCGAAAATACAAACCTCACGAATTAGTGAGGTTATATTATGTTGTGGAGAGTGTCTACAAGATTATTTGAAATTTACTTACACTGTAAAATTGAATGTACATTTTAAGCAATGTTGAAAATGCAAATCGCAAAATTGATTAATGTGAATACATAATACAAATATTATTTTAGCAGACTGATTTTATGCAGTTTTAAGAAATGTTAATTGTAAATTCAGGTGAATGTTTATTTGTTGTGTTGCTGGCAAATTTTACGGTCAATTTTTGAGTTTTGAATCACTCTAAAAGCTTTACGGGATTTACCGCTCTTTTCGAGTTCATCTCGTCTTGGCAACAAGTCGTAGTTAAAATAACATAAAATCCAATAAAATAAGTACGTCCAATTCCAAATCCAAATTCGGGACATAGGCAACCATTTGGAGATTTGTAAAGAAATAGTTTCGGCAGAAAACATTGTTATATTATTATCCTTTAACTGAAAAAAAACAGAAATTTATACTTTGAAGTTTGTACCGTTAAGAGATAGATTACAATTGAGATAAAACAGTTATATTTGTGAATTCGCGCGGGTATGGTAACCAGTCGCTGTACAGGAAGCTGTACATACACAAAATTAAAATTACGGTACTGTTCACCTTATTGAGAAAATCCAAATAAGTTGAAGACATCTGAAAAAAGGAAAAGGGGATAGCAAATATAATTTAATTATCCACTTTATACAACACACTGCGTCAATAATAAATTATGGGAAGGGTAATTAACCGCGAAGTATAAACATAACCTTGAACTGCTCTCAGAAAATAATAAAAATAAAAAATCCCTAACCTAACATTTTTATACTTCGCGGTTTTAAACCATCGAGTTAGTTTCCCTTCACATACACAATTACACAAACTAACTGGCCATGTTTCCATTTTTGAGTAGTATTTTTGTAACTTTGATTATATCCTCGATTATATCGGCGTTAATGTCTGCTTTATAAGTGATTTGCGTGTATATCTCTATGTGTTCAAAATAAATAGTACATACAAAAAATATACTCATCCCACACAAGACGGAATCGATTAAACGACCTACCGCAATGCGACACGGGTTGATTTTTAGATATTTTTTGATGGCATACAATTCATGTTGAATTTCATACAACCGAATTATTGTCAGGAGACATTATTTTTTACGAACTTAAAAAAAAATAATTAATAATTAATTTGAGAAACAAAAAGTTGAATTTTGAATTTTATAAAATACCAAACAATATTTGCAAGTAGGAGGAACTTTATTGTTTGAAAATCCCAGGAAAAGTCCACAAATTATATTTCCGTGGGGTGAATTTCACATTTCCTATTTGTTTGTATTTATATATATATACTCTGTAAAAGAGAGCGCCGGCGCCGCGAAGTTGTATGTGTGTATTTTCACACGTGCACTGAAATGAAGTGGAAAACGAACAACGAAGTCAGAACGAGAAAAGTTCGTGTTTATTTATACCACTTGTCGCGCGTGCCACACACACATCAGCATCTATAGATAACACGCATATAAATTCTACTAAAACATGCACTGTATATATATATATATATACAAGAAAACGAATACCCAAAATAAAAATACGCTGGTCGTTGGCATTGTTTTTATCTGCAGAAAAATAAACATAATTTCTATTTTCGAAATAATTATTACGAATATGACTATTTAACCTTTAGCTTTATTCGTGTTTTACTGCGCTGATGTTGAAAAAAGAAGTGTCTGACACCGTTCCTTCACTTTTCACCGTAATTACATTTTTATGTTATTCAGTATCGAAAAGGTCACTGAACTGTACAAAAAAAAACAGAATACGACCATTGTGACAGATTAGAGGTATTTTTACTATAATCATGCATGCATGTCATAGCAAAATGTTTCAGAATGTTTCAGATCAAGTTATCTCAAAAAAGAAAATAGCTTGACAGGTATAAATTTTGTTATCGTGCAATCCACATCACATATATTTGTTTCCGCAAGATCGCGATATCACCCATTTGCGTTTGCATGGTTTCAGTTGATAAATTCATGCAGCTTTCCAGAAGTATCTGGAGTAATCATGTGCACCTCAGCAATAATGCCCAGAATATAGACTGAGACGATGTAAACATATTTCTGATTTTCGTTATACTATATGGTTAACACGTTAAAAACGTTTAGCTTGCATTATTTTAGGCGAGAGCAAAAGAGTACGCTTTATACGCTTATCTTGGGATATATTTTATCATCTGATTAACTTCCAATGCCATCCAGTAATGGGCGCTTCTGCGTAGTTTCTGCCTTATTAATCATATAGTGGATCTACACAGAACTTCTTATTTTGTATTTCTTTGTTAATATCGTAGGTGTGGTATATTTAAGGTTAAATCGAAAATGATTTGGTCGGGTAGATGGATGAAAAATGTGTAACGAAAAATGCCATTTCTTCAATAAAGTTTGGTAAAAATTAACCACGTATTAAAAAAACTTAGTAATAAAAAAAAAAAAATGAAAAACATAAAATCTAACATGCGCATTTTCAATGATGGCCTCTTTACTAGTGTAAAAGGTGTACATTTTTGACAGATTTATTGAAACTTAGAACTGTCACTCTTATAATCAGTAAGGTAGACCCAAAGCATCGACAACGCTTCTCCACTTTCTAGTCATTGATTCCATCGACGATTTGCTCTTGCTAATGTTGCCCCTACCATAATTTAATTCATCCTACACTTACACACCCAAAAAAAGGACATAACTATACCAAACTATTTGAACTGAACTGTTCTTATAATAAATTTTATTATTATTATATTATTTAATAATTTTTCATCAACAGCCCATTAAAAATGGCCCTTGTAATGTTACCCTGTGATGTGCCGTGGTGGTCAAATGTGCACAAAAAGCTCGACTCGATCGTTGAGGCACCCACTCTTGACAATATCTACGATGTCATGCAGAAACTTCATGATCTTTGCAAGTAATTTATTGAAAATTCAATGTGTTACTCAATTTTACATTTATTTTCAAACAAACTTCACAGTGTCAGCTTGGATCCAGACGAAGACAATAAGGATACAACAGTTTTCGATGGACTTAAACAGTTTGTGGCCAATGACATGGACGATGCCGAACGAGAGCACTTCCAAAAGCATACGCTTCGAAACCTTGCAAGACGTGCACAGTCTCTTAAAGCCGAACGTCCACCGCGTGGTCTAGACTTCAGTTTACAGCAACAACGTACGCTTATAATTATCTAAAAAAAGAATAGTTTCAGAAATGTCTTATTCCTCATTCCAGCCGATGCAATCGAGATCAACTACAATTTCATCGCAGCCTTGCTGGCGAATGCATTCTTTTCCACATTTCCAAAAAGAACTGACAAGACCCATCCGACATTACAAGACTTTAATTTTACAAACTTTTTTAGGGCGCTTCACACGTAAGCGGCATAATTCTGTACCCATTTTTAGCTTATTATTGACATGTTCCTTTAACCGACAGAGATATTCAAAAGGCGAAATTCCGGAGCTTCCTGAACTACTTTGACTGGATCGAAACAAAGAGCAATGATGCGGGCACAATTAAAATCTCTCGCAAAGTTATGACCGGCAAGCAATGGCTTACAATCGAGGACTGGCTTGAGTGCGGTCTACCATTGTGCGCATTAGACATCAAGCACGAGGGACGTATTGAGCGTACACGTAACGATATGGTGCAAACCATATTTGCTAGTCCACGGTTGGGCGGTAAGGTGATGTCGGATGGAAACTCACAGGAATGTCTACACTTTAGTACATTTCCCGAAATACTGGCCATACTATTATACGTAGAAGCGCTAGAGGACAATGAGGCATTATTTGTGGAGAGAGCTCGTCAATTGTCGCGAATTATGGATTTCGGCAATAAATCACATTTGGAATCGCTGGATGTACCGCGAAAGGTATATTTTTAGTTTTTAGTCAGACCAAACAGAGTTTATCTATTTCATTTCATTTGCTTTCAAGGTTTCACTACTGCTGATGGACGCCGAAGACTACAACGAATTTCCAATTACACAGTTCGAGGAGGACAATGTGTTGCGGGAACTGAATAAGTGCCTTTTAGCTTTTAGGCAGAACACAACGTGTGCAGTGCTGGATAGTCACGAAAAACGTTCGAAGGAAAGCAGTATGTCCAGAAGACATGGGTAAATAAATCCGTCAGTCGTGTTGGTCATTTGTGATTTTAATAATTTCCGTTGAATTTGTGAAGTTTGTCGCCGATAGGAGAGAGTGGAACAAATTCGCCGCACGATGTGTCGACGACAATTGTAATACGACAGGCGACGGCTAGCACGAAAAGGTCAAGCTATGACTCAGACAAAATTGGGAATGGTATGTGAAACCGTTATTTGAATAGGAAACATTTTAAAATGTCAATTTTTATGGTTACAATCGAAAACCGTCAATTTTTACAGTCAAATCGAAAGTATCATTTATTATGGTAAAAATAGAAAACAGTTTTTTTTTTGATAAATACACTTTTTTGTACGAAAATTTAAATCTCGAAAAACAATTTGTCAAAATACAATTCGTCGAAAAACGGTAAAACGACAATTCGTCGAAAAACAATTCGATTGTTTAAAGCTTGATCTCCATGTACGTATGGCGCGGAAAGTGACATCGCTAGAGCAGTGCTGCCAAAGTGAACAAATTCAAAGTAAAACACTTTTTTAAAGAAATGGTAGTTCGTTACACGATTAAATATCACAGAAGTGACTCGGGTATAATTTAGCCTTGTCAGTCGTAATTATTCTGGTTTTTATCGCAAAAATGTTCGTTTTTTTGGATTTAAAAATATAATCTTTTGATTGTGAATCGAAATAAATTACAAAGAAGATATATTGTCAAAAACTCAGAGAATACATTACATAATTTAGATCTTTAAAGATCTTTTATTTATTCAATTATTCAATCTCGTGCCAAAGCTAAATGCATCGCTATAAAATATGTTAAATTAACAATTTATTTAAAAGGCCAAAGAGCAATGTTATCAAGAGGTTTGAAATATGTGTCTGGTTTAATCGAGGGGTTGGCAACTGACTGGAGTCAGTGTACGTTTACTTCGAAAGTCACTTGGAAGTACATCGAAGTCACCTGAA
>JANSTU010051085.1:0-51979 GCA_027564075.1 Bolitophila hybrida
GGAAAACAGTGTGTTCCATTCATTGCTGAATAGATCACTGTTTCTCTGGGACGCATACAATGACATAATGCATAGACATTCGCGGTTAGGCAGACTGATCCATATACCCGCGGCTTCCAAATAATCAAATTGTTTTGTCACCGGCGTATAAGCAATTTTAAATTTAATACAACTTCTAATCAGAATGGCAATTCCTCCCCCTAGAATAGAGTTTCTGCGGTCTTGTCGAATAAGTTTGTAAACAATCGAATTAACATTAACAGATACGATCTTTATCTTGCTTATAGTAATGAATGGCGGCAAATGTATCATTATGACATGGAATCCTCAAGACTTTTTTTGAACGACATTGCTGAAATGCCGCCAAACAGCCTTTTTTGTGTAAGTGCAATGTATACCTGAAGAACTCGTTGCGCAAGGATTGATGCCATGAAAAATGCGCTGGATTGCAGCAAATTTGCATATACGATGGCGCCACTATCTTAAGAAGAAATATACTATCGCGTAAAAAATTCTCGTAGACGGATACTGTAATTTGAGCCGAATCGGACTCGTAGTTATGTTTTGACCGCGTGTGGAAGCGGGCATATCAGCTGTTTTTAGAAAAATGGAAAAAGAGCTATAGCGGTCGGTGATTAGATTTTTGTTTCTGGAAGGGAAATGGCCCAGCGAAATCAAAGAGCGCTTGGATGATGTGTATGTTGACTCTTATACTTCGATGGCGATCGTCAAAAATTGGTTTAACGAGTTTCAATGTGGTCGCTCGTCGGTTTTTGATGACCCATGTCTAGGTGCCCCGAAAAAGGCTCCACGATCTCTAGAATTAGCAGATCTGAGATTCACAACGTGTGATCTACATCCACTACGTGGAGAATGGCAATTTGGTCACAGGGCCCTAAAAAGTGCTCTTCCACCATGACAACGCACCGGCCGCCGTCACCACGACCAAATTGGACGAACTGTTGCATCGTATTCTCCAGATTTGGCCCCGTCCGACTTCTTTTTGTTTCCAAACTTGTAAAATTCACTCGGCGGGTTAAAGAAGTTGGAGAATCGCTAGGTCAAGTTTATCGAGCTAAAAGTTTTTCTTTTGTAGGTTAAGTACTTATCGGACCGCCCTCGTACATATAGCGCATACCATGCATTATAAAACAAAATCACATATTGCTATAATTTGAATTGCCTTTACATTTGCGTCCACCTCAGCATCTTTTTTTACAAATATAATCTAATTCTGATGTCATATACCAAACCATCATTATCTTATTAAATAATTCTTCACAGACCACTGAATGTCTAATCTTATATATATTTTGTGAGTATGCACTTAAAGTATTTATATATAGGTATATTATGAAAAAAAAATATGCGTAGTGTACATATATAATGGTGATATGATAACAAAATATGGACACGTATAGAAATAAATAATATACTATTGATAAAAACGCATATTAGAGGTGAATAAAATAAATCGCTGTTAAGCTTTTGGTGTGGACAATGACAAGCGACATTCGAATCAGTGTCTTCGTGACTGCCAAACGAGTAAGTAAAGTTCTAAAAAAAAATGTGAGAGTAATTATAGATATTTTTGATTTGATGTAAAGTCACTGGGATTATTTTGTATGTGGGGTGAATTGAACAGAGATTGTGACAAACTAAAATCGAAAGTATAGTTCAAATAGACTTTAAATACAAAACAACAAATATCAGCTAAACTAATTTAACATAAAATAAAAAGCAATTTTTAATTGGAAGTTTGCTAAGCTGATAAGAATTGTGTGCCTTACATATATAAATATGCAGTGCAGTATATTTCTAAAAAGTGATAATAAATTTGGGTGTATATTTGTAGATAGACAGGCATGGATGCACTGATGTCCCAGTGTGCTGGCCAATCGGTTGGTCCGGCTAATCAACTATTTGGATTACTTGTGCAGACGATCCTTGCAGCACAATGTGCAATCTCATCGCCTGATATGTGGCCCAAGGACCATGGACCCACAGCTATCGAGAAAGGTAACATATAAATAATACGCAAGCTACGTTGACTTTGAATCAATGTGACCTTGAATACTGTGATAAGATTATTTTTTTTTGAAACAGTTAGAAATTATGTTCAAAGAAATTACCTTATATTATCGTTAAACAACAACAACAAGATTGATACAGTAAACACGATAGTGACATGTGTTTTTATTATATATTTCTTTTGCGATAATAATTATTTAAGAAGCTTGTAGTCAATTACTGATTAGTTGATTCTTTTGTGTATATAATAAAAAAAACAATCTCGGTTTATCATAAATGTAACTTTGTATTGAGAAGACTCCACAAAAAAGAAGCATTTTCTATTCTATTCGATTAACATTGGTCAAGAACTGATAGTAATTGTGAATTCGTTTCATTTATGAGTAAAAATAGATAAATTAATGTCATATCTTTAAATAGTTTGTTAAATATGACATCACTGGTGAAATGCCTACAAAACTTTTCCAAACTTGGCAATTATCAAATTTTTGAATCTAGGAAAGAGGAACAAAGAAGCAGTAATTTTCCTGAAGTACAATAATGGATTTATATTTCTTCAATGTTTTATCTCCCAAAATTATTACTCACGACGAATCAAACTTCCAAAATCAAAATTCCTTCATTATACTTCTGAAAGCAGGTTTAAAGGCCATCGATAACAATACGCTTGATTGATCCTCAAATAAGTAGTTTAAAAACTTTATCGGCGAAAAATCTGTTATTGATTGATGAATAAATGGTATTTTTATTTACATAAATTTGATGATAGATTAAAGAGTTTAAAGAAGCATGATGGTCAGCATATGCCTTGTTCACACATATACGCAAACTCTTCTTTAGCAATCATCAGTTTCTCTGGTAAGAGTCTCCGTGCTTTCTCACATACAAGTATTCCAAAATGTTTTCGAAAGTCTGCTCCAAAAATGGCATTAATAACATCAGCAATTGTAAATAACCATTTTTGTTTTCTGCAAAGACAGTAATCAACTGTAACCAGATGTTCACCATACGTTTTAATTAGCGTACCATTTGCAGCATAAAGTTGAAGTTCTTTTGGATTGGAGTAAAAATAGATATTACATGGTTAAAAAAGTTCCGAGAATTTTGGTGGGATGACGCCACCACTGTCAAAGCGATATAATTTTTTGGAAGTGCCAACTTTTTAATGAGGAATGATGATGGCAAGCATTTTTTAGGATGCACATGTCATTATACTCATCGACTTATATTGTGAAAAGGCAGAACCATCATGAGCGACTATTACGAACCATCATTTGAACTATAAAATGAAGATAAAACGTCCGCATATGGCAAAGTTTCATCACGATAATGCACCGGCTCACTCATTGCTCAAAGCAATGGCAAAATTAAACGAATTGCTGCCTTGACTTGCCCCCAGTGACTATCACCAGTTTCCAAACTTGAAAAGATGGTCGAATTCGAGGGTAGACGGACGTTTGTCCTATAGGGCTTTTTTAATTGCTGTGAATGTGCACCGATATTTATAGTCAATTTCAGTATACAATAAAACAGAGGAGGTCCAGGTAAACTATAGTTGTGTGGCAATAGTCTCATAACTAAAGTAATGTTTGATAGCAGATCTAAACTAACCTTCCTTTAAATCGTTTTTCGGATATTGTGAAGATCAGCCCTCCTCAAGAGGTTCATCCTTAATTAGCTAATAACCTATGTAAATGTTCAGTAATCAGTAATTCAAATTAACCCATCAGGATTGTGAGTGAAACTGTTATTCTTATATAGTCGTAAAGAGGTTGCCTCGATGTCGCAGAAATTCATATGGGGTGAACCTACTCACTCTGGCCCATATCACTTTAGGTCTAAATTTTTCCACACGGAAAGAAATAAATTACTAAATATTAGTGGTTATCAATCGTTTTCTTAAAATCAAAAAAATAAATAAAATGCGAATAATAATGGAATTTCAATAATTTCATAAATTAAAAAAATCTTTATTTTAGTAAATGTTGGTGAGCTTTATGAATTACACCTATATTTACTGTTTTTCAGTAAATGTTTTGATTTTTGAATGAAAACATTTACTCATTTTCAGTAAATGTTGGTTGTGATTTAAGCGCATTATTTACACATTTACTAAAAATCAGTAAAACTCGGTGTGATTTATGCACATTATACGTTAACCAAAAAGTCAGTAAATGTTGGTGTAATTTAAGCGCGTTTTTATTGATTCTGGGGAGATTTAATCACATTATTGGCATGAAATACATTTACATTTACTGATGTTCAGTAAATGTTTTGCTTTGTATTTGAATTATATTCTCATTTACTTAAAGCAGTAAATGTCGGTGTAAATAAATAACATTGGAATGAAATATGAAAGTTTTTCTTTCTTTCGAATCATTGTTAATTTACTTTTGTGTCGTGATTCCCACATGTATGGATTATGAAAATTATTCCAGAGACCGGTATTGACCCTTTCTCAGGAGAGGCTTTTATGAGAGTTGATACGATGTTGCTGTGTGTCTTTGCGCTTCAAGTTTACCATCAGGACGAAATGTCATAGGAAATTATTTCCAATAATAATTCACTTGTGCACAAACAGACGTAATTTTTATTTAAAAAAGCTTTTCTGAATATGTGACAATTGTTGAGCCGTTTGTTGGGTTTGAGCAAGTTGATGCTTTTCCTGTTTTTTAGAGGTCATGCGTCGATTTCTTCCGCTGTGAGATATGAAATATCCCGTGACGAATTTTAACAGTATCAAGTCCATAAAGAGGCTTTTGCTATTCTAGACATGTTCAATGATACCTAAGTACCAAACATGGTCGATCATATTGCAAACTAACAATTGCCTTGATTTTCTTAGTCAAACGATAATGTCTGAACCAGATAAAGATATCTTATTTACAATCTTAACAAAATGATAACTAAGCGTCAAAACAACTTTACAATGAAGTTTATCTTGACAGCAATGCTCTTTTGTTGATGTTAGATCTAGCATTTAGGCAAAATTAAATTTATTCCTCAACATATAGTTGCCATCGATTTTTACAACGATTTTTCAACATTTTGATATCTCTTTTGTTGTACGAAGGCTTCGAAATACGTCTCGGTTTTATTCAGTTTGACGTTGAATCATTTTTAGTCGACGTGGTACCATCGCGCCGATAGTGTTTTTCCACATTCAGCCCATGTAGAATCTCTCATGTTCCTCAAAAAATGAAGGAACCCACTTCGGTCGTGATTTTTACGAAACCACCGCCTAAAAATTGATGATAACCTTCTCCATTACTTTCTACACAAAAATATTAACTCCTGATCGGAGAAAATTAATTCCATATCCGCTCTCATTAAAATGTAAATTGATATAACTAACATAACACTATATTATAATTACGCAGGTCTAGAAGAGTACGACTTCATTGTGGTTGGTGCCGGTTCAGCTGGATCCGTTGTCGCAAGTCGTCTAAGCGAAAACGAAAATTGGAAAGTACTGTTGCTTGAGGCCGGTGGAGATCCCCCAATTGAATCCGAGGTATTATTTATAATTATTTCTAGTTATAGAATAACAGCTTCTGGGGTATACTAATTTCAATTGCATAACATTTTGGCTATAATCTGCACGGCATTTACTCATATTAATACAATTAAATATATAGCTCTGCACGTTTTATTTGGGTTAAACAAAATACATTTAACAAAAATGAACGGATAATCTGACTGTCTATCTCTCTTCCTTTCTTTTTTTGTCCTATGGTAAGGTGCCCGCTTGGTATCTATCGTTGCAGCACACACCACACGTGTGGGAGTATCGTACTGAACTGAATAATCGTACCTGTCGTGGCATGAAGAAAGGATGCTACTGGCCACGTGGTAAAATGATTGGTGGAACTCATGCAATGAACGGACTACTGTACGAACGTGGTCAAAAGGCTGACTATGATCACTGGGCGAAATTAGGAAATCCTACCTGGGGATGGTCAGATGTTTTACCATACTTTAAGAAAACTGAGAATAATACAACGCCACCGTTTGTGAATATTGATGGAGGCAAATATCACTCGACCAGTGGTGAGATGAAAGTTGACATGTTCTTAAATTCGGAACCTATGAAAGGTATCTTTATCGAAGCTGCGCAGGAAATGGGCTATGGATATGTGGATGATGTGAATGCCGAAGAGAAGCTTGGTTATACACAATTGCAGGGTACAATTTATAAAGGTAGTCGACAGACCACAGCTAAGGCACTGTTGGCTCCGGTTATGAAACGTGGCAACTTGGATGTCATCAAACATGCTGTCGTTACCAAGTTAGATATAAATAAAAGTGGTGTCGTTACCGGTGTACAATTTCTTTATAATGGAACCAATGAACTGACGGCTAAGGTCCGTAAAGAAGTTGTTCTATCAGCCGGTCCAGTTAATACTCCACAGATTCTAATGCTATCAGGTATTGGACCTGAGAAACATTTGCGTAAAATGGACATTCCTTTGGTGCGAGCACTACCCGTTGGTTTGAATCTACAGGATCACTTGGTAACACAGATGTTCTTCCAGTTCCATCAGACCGATGCCGAGGAAATGTCCAAAGAAGAGTTACTCGATAGTCTGTATATGTATGCAATTCATCAGATCGGATCACTTGCGGCCACAGGATCTGCTGACATGGCTGGATACATTAATACCGTAGATCACAAGAGTCCATCTGATGTTCATCTTCATCATGTCTCATTCCGTAAGAACTCATTCGAGTTACAGTTCTACCTGACCATGATCGGTTACGATGAAATGATCGGTCGGTCCATTTTGGACGCTAATCGAATGGGTGACATTATGGTGGTATATGTCGTTCTGCAAAAACCTAAATCTCGTGGTATGATTCGTTTGCGCAGTGCAAATCCAACGGACAAACCACGTATAGTCGCAAATTATCTTGCTGACAGTACTGACGCAGATACACTTCTACGTGCTCTCAAATATCAGGCTAGCTATGTCGATACCAAATCGTTTAAGAATAACGAAGGTCGTCTGTTGCGGCTGCCATTGCCAGACTGCAAATCGCTTGAGTACATGACAGATGAGTACTGGCGCTGCTACATATCGTACATGACAACAACATTCTATGATCCAGCTGGTACTGCGAAAATGGGACCAAGTACGGATCGTGAAGCTGTGGTGGATAGTCGATTACGAGTGAACGGTGTACATGGACTTCGTGTAGCCGATGCCAGTGTTATGCCTACGTTGGTGTCGGCCAACACGATCGCAGCTACTGTTATGATTGGTGAGAAGGCAGCTGACTTTATTCATGAAGACTTCAAAAGGGACAGCCACAACAAAAAGGAGGAACTCTAGATCATTGAGATTATAATAATACAAACAAAAAACTGTAAAACAAATAAATGTTTATACAATTGAAAGATCTTGTTTTATATATTTATATCATCATCAACATTGAAATTATGTATCCTCAAGTAATGCTTAAGTATATCAAAATATAAATTAATTTATATTCCAACCAATTCACAGATTCCATTATTGTTCGGCAATATACAAAATACCAAACACGATTGGAAATATTTTACGGAACCATCATCGATCGCCAGCAAGGGATTGAAAGGTGGATGTTTCTGGCCACGTGGAAAGATGCTCGGTGGGACAAGTGCCATGAATGCAATGCTCTACGTACGCGGCAATCGTCGTGACTATGATCATTGGGAGGAATTAGGAAATCCAACATGGAACTGGGACAATGTACTGGAATACTTTAAGAAATCTGAAGACAATCGTGTAGCACATATAGCCGAAGATCGACGTCATCATGGTGTAGGTGGACCACTTAAAATTGACTTATTTAAAGACGTGGGTGCTATGAAGGTTATCTTGGCCGAAAGTATGTTTGAGCTGGGCTATCCGGAGATTTATGATGTAAACGCTGATACGTACTTGGGTTTCTTGACCATACAGGGATTTGTAGACCATGGTACACGCTGTTCTTCGGCTAAGGCATTTCTGGTACCGGTCAAGGATCGTTCAAATTTGCATATTATAAAGCATGCACATGTGACGAAGCTTGAATTTAACGCAGCCGGAGCAGTGGAAGGTGTTCGTTTTACGGTGTCTGGACACAAGGAACTGATAGCGAAGGCACGTAAAGAAGTAGTTCTATCAGCAGGAGCTATTAATACTCCTCAAATTATTATGCTTTCTGGTATCGGACCGAAGGAACACCTAAAGAAACATAAGTTAAATGTTGTAAAAGACCTGCCAGTTGGCTTGAATCTTCAGGATCATTTAATTATTCCGTACTTTATGTCGTATCACAAGTCCACAGCTAAGCCAACGTCACATTTAGAGCTTCTGGACTCCATGTACCAGTATGCTATGCACAAGGTTGGCGCGCTCTCAAACATTGACACGACGGACTTTATGGGTTTTGTGAGTACAGTAAACGATACCCGGTATCCGGATATACAGTACCATGCAATGCGTTTTACAAAGCAAAACCAAATGCTCAACAAAACTATAGGCAATTTTAATCTTAAGGATGAGATTGCCGAATCGGTATTAAAAGCCAACCAAGAAGCAGAAATTGTATTGTTTTTAGTAACATTGCTAAATCCGAAGTCAATAGGTCGTGTTGAACTACGTTCGGCCGATCCATTTGCGGCACCATTAATTTATGCAAACTATTTGGAGGATTACGAGGATGTGGCCACAACACTCAGAGCTTTTGACATTGTACGAAAGATTACAACGACTGAAACGTTCCGTCGACACGAGGGTGAAGAAGTACGTTTGAAGTTGAACGATTGTGATGAGCACGATTATGAGTCTGAGGCATACTGGGAGTGTTATGTACGTCACATGACCTTAACGTTGTACCATCCAGTGGGAACAGCCAAAATGGGACCAGATACGGATAAGGAAGCGGTGGTGGACTCGAGACTACGTGTGCGCGGTGTTAAGGGACTGCGTGTTGTTGATGCTAGTATTATGCCAAAAATTGTTAGTGGCAATACAAATGCACCAGTAATTATGATCGGTGAGAAGGCATCCGATTTCATCAAAGAGGATTGGTCAAGCGAACGCGATGAACTGTAGATAACTAAATAGAAATTATTCGTAACACAAAAGTATTAAAATCATTTTTTTGTAGCATATAGGATAATGTATTAATTTTTTTGAATAAAGATATGTTTTTAAATTAGTATAGAGAAACTTATTTGTTTTCAGGGCATTGATGTTTTCGGGTAATTGTTTTGCGGGAAATTGTCGTTTTCGGAGAATTGTGATTTCGGGAAATTGTATTTACGGGGAATTGTCGTGCCACACTTTGAATTATTTTTTACCTTTTAAATAAATATTGCGACCATACACCGACTATATTTGCCATCCCCAAGGGTTGTTTTCCTTAAGCGGGATTTTGTAATGCGAGAATTTTTTTTCCGCGGGATTTTGTACCCAACTCCTTTAAAACTTATCGTAAATTTATGCTACTATATCAGCCTCCAGAAACACAATTTCTTCATTCGTTTCGATGTTGCCTCGAAAAGTGACGCGTGAATTCATTCACTTTTCTTCGGAACTGTCTCAATTTCATCATCATCGACCAAATACAATTCTGCCATATTTATTTACATATGTATTTTATACAAACGATCAAAAAAGAAAATAAATAAAAAGTGCATTGGTAAAGCATTATTAGATTTTATCGACAAATGCGGGTTTTATTTATCATGTCGCAAAAGTGTGCCACGAAAAATATATCCATAGTGCCAAACGTTTGTCAGTCCAGCTGAAAATGGAATAATCGATAAATTTGCTGATTACACGTTTTGTAGTTTGTCGCATGGTAATTTGGCATTTTGGGTCGGCCAAACGTTAGACAAAGGTTTAGCGCCCATTTGGCAGTGTCATACATTTGCTGAGTACACGGTTTGTCATTTTTGCGACATACTTCTGACGTCAAAATAACGTCACAATGCCAACGTTTGTCGTTTTTGACAAACCGTCTAATCCGAGCATTATTATACTTATTTATCAAAAAGGTCGCAATTAGTAGATAATTACCGATAACTCAAGCATCCGATACGTATCGCCGAAGCAATCAAAATATTCGTTATCGCAAAGGATGAGAATGCAACTAAAGACTAGACGTGGTACTTTCAATATGAGGCCAAAAGAAGCATTGCTGGCCTTAATCGATTAATTTTGTGATTAAACCTCTTTTTTATATTTCCTGTGGAAATACGTCGCTAACTTTGCCCGCGTTTTTGTTCCTAATACGATCGCAGATGTTAAAAAAAATTACATTTTTTTTAATAAAATCAATATCATAATACGACAGACTTTTTTAATTTTTTTTTCATTTAGCTTCTATGCCTCAATAATGTTCCTTCCGACTTCCAAAAACAAGAAGTTTAGATTTATAGACATATATTGATTGAATTGAAGGTCCAGGAATTATCATTGCAAATTTGTAAAATTTGTACGTTATTATCGACGACACTTGTTATTTTCAGCAAGCCGGAGCAATCTCTATCTCATCCTCTACCTGAACTGCTATGTTTACATTCTGCAGACGTCGTGATGGTATAGACATCTTATAATTCGTTTTATATATTATAGTTTTTACGTATTTTTAGATTTCCAGAATTCCTTTCCTGATAAAGGTACCCTAAAAAAGTGTGAAAAATGGGATTTATTTATATTTTTCTTTAAATATTTGGTTGTTCAGTAATGGCATGCTGGCCTGAATATCTTGCATCGGGCAATACTTTAAATCATTCGAATGGTAGTGTCAATAACTACACGTACCAAATGAGTTGTCGCAGAAAAACTAATAAACTGAGTTTCCACCTGCAAATCATAACAAAATCGACCCAGGAATCGACCCAGGGGATGGTGACTGGTGATGAATAGTCGGTCACGTACGACAATATCAATCGTCAACAGTCGGTGGCCAAGCACGGATTAACGGACAGTAAGGTTTTGCTTAATGTATGGTGGGATTGGAAGCGAATCATTTTCTATCCAAATAATTAATTCTGACCTCTACTGCGAGCAATTGACCAGATTGAAAGAGGCGATTTACAAGAAACGGTCAGAGTTAGCCTATATGAAGGGTACTGTGCTCCGTAAAATCAAGACAGGCTCATAGGTCTTTGTTGACCTGTCACAAGCTCCGATAGCTTGGTTGGGAGGTTCGGCTATACTACCTGTTACTTATGTGTAACTATAGTAACTTTTATACGAGTAGTTACTTTTGTAAGTTCAAACCCCTAAGATACAGACATGAACATATTTATTCACAAATTTTATTGTATTTATTGTATGTATTTGTGACTGGGTATTTGAACTGACTGATCCATAATACATACTACATCTATTAAAACCAGAAAATATCATGAAACCTCTTGCATGCTTGAGATATAGCTTTTTTAAGTTTTCGTAAAATGTGATTTGTGGATAATTTTTTAATTTTTATTCGTAAGTCACGCGGTATTAGGTAATTAGGTAGTTTTTCCCTATCAGCCAATACATTTTTTTAAATTTAAGTCCCACCTACTTTCTATCTGTGAATAGGTGTTTATTTCACATAAGTCGCCGATCCATATGCATTTCAAGGTATGTTAGATTTGTTTTTTTTTTAAATTATTATATTTATTTTAATTGCACTATGTTTGCCCAATTATTACCGAAATTGACCGAAGAAATTTTTAATCGGTACCCCAGACATTTAGTCAGTATTTGTTTATAAAGCTCAAACGCATAAATGGAGGAGATGAAGTATTGGTAAACTCCACTTTGTTTTTTCTGATCGCCTAACATTTGACATCAGTATGGAGCTAAACTAAAACCAAATAACAAAGCGTATGTATCAGCAATATCAGAAAGTTTCGCAATTCCGTACCGGTGATCTTTTGTATCAGGTCAACATTTGGTCTCCAATATTTTGACTTCTAACGGTTGGGTTGGCGTAACTTGGTCAGATAAACTTGGGTAATTTGATTTACCTGATGGGCTCAACATTGTTGGTTTGACTGGATCATTATCCGAATGTTGCTTCCAATTGTCCATCTTATGGGTAAGATGGAGGATTGCATCACCATCTAGTGTTTGCGTTGGTAAACTTTTAGTAGGTTTTCACAGGAGCTCATCAACTTTGGAAATTTGTCTTAAGAAAGGTTGTAGACTTGGTCAGGGTCTCTTCTCCGTATGCATAACATGACCTGATACTATTTGAGATCATCAACCAACTACTGAAGAAAGATCTTCCATTTGACCCAATTAAAATTACATCAACCTAACATTGGAGTTAATATTGACAAATTGTCAGTATGAGCATTTAAACAAAAAAAATACTTTATTGATTTAACAAAAGTCTCTTTAAAAACAAATACCATAAAATTACCATCTGAATAGATTTTTTTAAACCGTTAAAGTATATATAATATCTCTGCACATAACAGAGAGTTAATCATGGTAAATTATGCATTCTCATATTTATGTAACGCAGGGCGTGATCAAGCAAGCATCTTTGATAGCCGACACGACCGACGGCGACGTGACATAAGACAAAGAAGGTCAGTATAATCGGGCACGTTCATACCAAGCCGTATACTATATATACATAGTTATTTATTATGTATATGTATACCTATATCGGATAGTCATGTTAACCGGCTGCCGGCTGCCGGTTGGTGAGGCAAAACTTTATGAAAATCGCAGAGAAACTTTTTTTATGTCCATTTAAATAATACCTATACAATTATTAATTGTAGCATAATTTGTATATATATTTGAGGCCTTGCATATTTTTCTTCTCCAAAATTTTCCACTTTATTAGTAAATAATCTACAATTACAAAGTAAATCATATATTATATATTACAAATTTCAAAATGTTGACCTAGCGCACTGCAACAAAACGAGCTTACGACCTTGACTTCCGCAATCCGCTTATATTAAGACATTAAGACATAGTTCAACAGCGCGTACTTGCGTTTTTTAATAGTCCATGCGCTATAACATAATAATAATAATAATAATAATAAGAGTAAGCGCGTATATGTGTGCGTGTGAACCTCTGCTCACACAAACATACTTTGCGGCAAAACGACGTAATAATTTAATCAGAAGACGAAAACTGGTTGCTTGGGTCATTGAGTCATGACGATGGGTACTTACTATTTTTTTGTTATAATTCACTTGATTATGTTTAGCAATTATTGCATACCGCATATAGATATGTAAACAACAATTTAAAAAAAGTCTCAAAACATGCGCAGGTGTTTTATGATTTTTCGTGTATATATTATTATAACATATATGTTATTATTGCAAGACCGCTGTGTTTACTGAGAATTGTAAGTACTTTTGGATTATGAAACTTTAATTGAGATTGCAGATGAAATAAACATTATTGCGGCAGACAATGATTTGGAGAAAGTCAATTGCTTTACATTTTTTTTTAGTCGTAAATCAGGATATTTTCTCTATGAAATTGAAATCTTAGTGATTTATTTGCAATATTATGATTATTCCATGATATATATGATTAGCCATTTGTTATAATATGCATAAATCCTAATGGGCTATTACAACAATGTCCATAAATTATAATATGATTTTTTAAATATTTACTTTACATTTGAGTGGATATAACTATAATAAATACATTTTTTCAACTGCGAAATCTCCGACACAAAAATCTGGGACTATAAAACACAATTTTTAGACAACTATTGTCCATAATAATATAGCTACACTCGATGATTAACATTTCATTTATAATATACATAATGGGATTGTAGCAAGGCTGGGAAATTACAACGTAAGGACATAGTTGCAACCAGGACGACAGAGAACTTTGACAGATACTCTTAGATCTGCCAAGCTGGACATAAAACATAATACAGAAGACCATATGGACAGAAATGTTTTATGTCCATAATAAAGACTATGTCTTCTACTACAGTAGTAATAGTGTGGGTAGCCGAGGAGACTTCTGTACTGGCCTTTATGGTGATAGGCAAAACTAGAAAAGCGGTTATAGGTTTTAGTACGATTGACAAGAGATTGTGCAGCTGGTTATTTACCATACGTCCAGAGGTACATCGTACCGGAAGGTTGCATATTTACTTCAGTTGAGCAAAAGTACAGTTAACGAAATCGCTAAGCGATTTAAGGAGAATCAAATTTATTCTAACCCTCGCAGTGGTCAAGCAAAAGTTTTGAACAACCATTATGAACGGAAGATAATGAGGAGTATAGCAACCGATTATAGAATTTCTGCACCAAAATTGTCTGTGGAGGTTGGTATGTCAAAAACACGTGAGCGCCCAAACGATTCGCCAAATCATCCACAGCCATGGGTTGCATGGACGAATCGCTCGAAAAAAACCGTTTATCAAATCAAAATAATTCATATTGGAATCGTGTGTTATTTAGTGACGAGAGTAAATTTAATATGTTTGGATCCGACGGACGCGTAAACGTGTGGCGAAAAGCAAATACTGAGCTAGACCCAAAACATTTGCGTCCAACAATTAAACACGGTGGTGGTGATGGTGATGGTTTAGGGCTGTTTTTTAGCAGATGGACAAGGTAAATTGGTCTTTATTTATGGAATAATGAACAAAATGTCGTATATTGAAATTTTGAATGACAATCTAAATTCATCTGCAGATTTACTTGGTTTAAAACAAAGTTTTACCAAGACAACGATCTGAAGCACACGGCACATGTTGTGCGTGAGTGTTGTTGCTGTACAAATGACCTAAAGTGACCAAAACAGCGCCTCAATCTCCGGACATTAATCCCATCGAAAATGTGTGGAATCAACTGGACATCGCCATCCGTCAAAGGCAAATTAAAAATAAAGCAGAACTGAAGAACGCATTGACGGAAGAATGGCTGAAGATTTCCGCAGATTACACAAAAAAACTAGCAAAAGCGATTGATCCACCATAATCATAACCATAGCCATAACCGAATGGGTTAACGCGTTGGCCTGGCTTATGGGAGGTCGCCGGTTCAATCCCGACCGGCAGGTCGAAGTGTTTTTCGAATGTAGCACTTTAAATCAATAGTTTCCTCTTTCTATTAATAGCCTATTTCTGAAATAGGTTATTGATTTGAAATAACGGAACATTAATGCCATCAATTAACATATACACACGCACACTGTATAGAACAATAAGTGTATGATGCCGACAAAAAAATACAAAATTATTATTATTATACAGATAACTAGACAAAGTTCGACGCCGCTTACGAAACAATTATGGATCGAGCAGGAAACGGATAAGCATCACAAAATCTACCTTTTCTATAAATCTACCGTTTCTATAAGTCTGCGTCTAAACTTGATGAGCATTTGGCTGATCGCATAACTGTGTCGGAAACTAAAGACACTGAAAAATTAATTTCGTAACAAAATCACGAAAGAATTTCCTATCTTCAATTTTCGTATATTTAACGATTGTATTGTAAATAATTCGAATTTTGGTAGAGAGAATTTCATGCGGAAATTTCGTATTTGTACATATCACAAAAGCTATTACGTAATTACCAAATTTGAAGTTGCATGATATATTTCGTAGAATAAACCAATATATTTCATAATATATATATTTTGAATACATCAATTAACATTTCGTGAATATAAAGAAATACGGTTGTATTTTTTGAATAATGTACGAAAGGGTTTTGTATTGTCAGCCGTGAAAACAAAACCATCAGACTACACAACGACAAACCGCCATGCATCAGTATGCAGTTAACAGTCGAAAAATGCACAAAAATGTGCTCCAATAAATTCAAATATGACCTCCTATAAATTCAAAAGAGTGTACCGAAAAAAATAATTGTGCATCGAAAATTTTACGTATCTATCATTTAAAAAAAATATACATTTTTTTTTTTTCAGTGGACCTTTTTTTTGTTGGACGATTTATTTTGAGCCATTAAATACTACGAAAATATTTGTAAAACGCTCGCAAGGTTGATCAAAAACTTCAAAAAAAAAAATGTTATACGCCAAAAACTTAAAAAAAAAAAATGTTATACGCCATCAGACCCATGTATATGTAGTACAGTAAACAAACTTTACTTGGTGGCTTCAATCTAAATAACAACGAAAGCTATAATCAGATTATATGGAAAATCAGCCCAAAGATCGTGGAGCGATTGTTGTCAACATAGCAGCCTGCATTGCAAATGGACAGTTCAACGAAGGATCGAACGAAGTCACTTTTTTTTTTGTTTAAATGCCATCAATGTAAATTGTGGTCACAATGCGCACACATATGTGGAAAAAATCGACGAAACCCGGATGGGAGTGGCAGGGAGGCGCGCGAGCACTATAGTGAGGGAAGAATTATGAGAAGGCAACAGCAAATTGCTTTTTTGGATGAGATGTGGAAGAGCTACAATATGGGTCCAAAATATATGACTCTATGTATGTTTTAAAAAAAATGATTTCTTCATTGAAACTTTAAATGCGATTTTCTCTAAATGGCCTTTTTGAAATCGGTTACCAAAATTACTCGATCTGCCGATTTTTTTGATAGTTTGCAGGCTATAAATACATAAAAATGTAGTGATCGTTCGTTTTTTCGCCCTTTTGTCAATAAAGCATATTTTTTTTAAATATTTCGACCAAAAACTGTTATTGTTATTTGATTTAATTCATTTACATTTTTTGTTTCAAATGAACCAGTTCGCCACAGTTTTGGCCACCGCAAAACGCAAAAAAAACACAATTTTTGTATTGTTATTTATAACAAAACTGTACAATATATTTCAAAACAAAAATTACTAAAAGGTGTTCAATGTATGTACTTTGGGATGATATATTGATCGTTTAAAAAAATAGTAGTTTTCGTTATAATAATCATGAAAATAACCTATTTTTACGCTGCAAATGGGAGTAACCCCTTAATAGCACCAACGACCGCTACGAAAACCCAAATGTGTTAGAACAGTATCACCTGAAGCATCTTACAACAATGCCCAAGTGCAGCGAGACGGCTGCTGACCTGCGTCGAATCATGATCAATTTTTTCTTACCAACATGGGTCCAGCAACGGATACATGGGGCGACTTTATAGTATTTATTGCTGTAGAGTGCATCGACAATGAGAGTCGCAAGCTCTGGAGCAGAACCAGTCCATCAATTCTGGATTCCCAAACTGGAAGGACACCGAGACGTTTCTGCAGGGATTCAAAGTAATGAAAATGCAAATCATAATATTTCCCTATAAACCTTTTTTTATTTATATTTAGATACCCGGCTGAGTTATTTTCGAAATCTATATATCGCGTTAGTTTGAGTTTAGGCAGAATTATTCTTCACTGTTATAAATGCGTGGTACAATAAATCGTGTTTTGGCTTTTTGTTACATATTTTTAAAATAATTTAAAAGCAATCTCGTTACATATTCTTTGCATTCGATTTGAAAAGGGCATAAATATTATACAATGTAAAAAAAATGTTTGCCATAAATGACTAAAATTAAATATGTGCAAGTTCATTATTATTCATAATGCAAAAATTGATCATATATTCTAATTTATACATTCTACTATATTGTATGTGCTACTTTATGTACTATATGACATTCCAAAATGTTAACCATAAAAACGCATATAGGCATAAAGTAATATAAAGATTTAATATAAAAACTTAAATACATGATATCCATAATAAATAAAAAAAACCTATATTTAACTTATCCATACAAATCTGAATAAATTCAATTATCCATAACTTTTCATAACCCATATTTTCTTATAGTTTTATTATTTCATAATTTTAATAAAATTTAATAATTAATAATTTTTTAGCAATATTTAATTTTTTAAAATAGTCATTCAAATATTGAATCTTACAAAGTTACGCACATTTTACAAGAATTAATTTCATAAATTTTTAATTTTTTTTGGGAAATTTTGTCTTTGACCCAAAATACGAGATAATGTTCTTCTTCCATTGAATATTAATCTACACAAGAAACATACATATTACAATTACGAAATAATACCAATTAAAAAAAAATATTCTCGAAAAACGCAAAACTAATATTCTCTACTACCTTATCATCAGCAAACATATAATTTCCAAACAAACAAAGAGCACAGTCATTATACAAAAAATACCTTACATAAACCGTTACCACAGGCACAACTACTCTGCTGAGCTGCTTCTGACTCACCGGCGTCAATACATCACGTACACATAATTTTCAACTAAAGACGTCGTCATATATACATAAACAACCTGCGACTAACCTATAGCGATGACAATCAATGAATATTTATATAAAAATACATGAAATATTATGTTTTTCAATTTCTGTCAGGTATTGGTTATGTATACATTTGTGATAGCAGCAACGCATTGCACTGCTTTACCGACTCTTCGTTTGGCAATAATTCATGGTCGTGCAATGACAAAACGCCAAGTACTCTCTTAGCCATATATCAACGACATGCGTTCCGTTTGAGCGTTTTCACTTTCAGCTGCGCTTGCATCGCACCGACGACACGACGTCAGTTCGACTTTGCGAACGTGCTCACTAGCATGGCACAACGAGCGTCTTTCAAGATTATATAGATTGTATATTAACCATTGCGTAGATAACTCTGAATGGAAGTAGAACAGTGGCCGGTATTTACCTGTAAATAAGAAAGAAAAAGTGTTAGTAATTTATCAGTATATTGGTTCAATTAAAAGTGATTGGTATATTTTGGATGCACAAAAAACAACAAATGGTCAATGCGTTTTTTAAGGATTAAATTAGATTATGCAATGTGCGCGGAAAGTGTTTCTCTGTGGCTATTTTTTTTTAAATCGAAAAGACAGCGAATAATCTAAAAAAAACCTATTACAGTGTACCTTCTCCGATTCCAATTTAAATGTGTATGGAGGAAGTGTGTGTTTTTTTTAATAAATCATAATTCGTAGATCTTGTAAATTATATCATAAAATCGTATGCACATTTTTGGAATTGCATAATTTTGATTATTATAAGAAATAAAGAAATGTTATAATACACAGTGAACGGCACAAGACATCGCTGTGGCAACGATGATGCAATGAAAGACTGTGCGCGCGTGCGCATGCAGAATAAATACCACGCGAAATGTTGTATATAATATGTTTTTATATCGAATGTGTTTGTGTTCGCGTGGGAAAATGAGATGGAATGAGTGCAATGGAAATTTGACATATTGAAATAGTGCAAGTTAATTTAATGGCAATATGAATAAAATAAATATGATGCACCAGAAAAAAATATTTCCAACTTTTAGTTGATCAATAAATGCGAGAATGGGAAACTTTTGTTATTTTTACTAATTTACTACTTTTTATCTTCATGCTCAGTGTATCTAGTTTGTGGATGGCCACTAACAAAACAGACGTTCTCCACAAGTCGTGATAACTTTAAAATAGTAGTTTTTTTCATTTTCAAGGAGCACTCTAACCAACTCATAATAGAGACCATAATATTTATTTTTCATAGTCAAAGAAGGAGGAAGCCTTGTGATTTGGTCGTTAATTACAATAGTGCGGATTACGACGTTTTGAAAATATGACTCATATCACCTTGAATGGACCGTCCGTCCTCTGATTTATAAATACGCATACAAAAAGTTTTGAAAAACTACCGCCCCTAGAAGTCAGAATGCGACAAAGTCAATATTTTGGTAAAGACAGATTTTAAGAAAGGAGCTAACATGAATCAAAAAATAGTTCTAAAACTTATATAAAAAGTAAAAAAAATAGTTACAGATTTGTCAAGTGTATTATTGGCGAAACCAAAAAACGATTAGTTTTAATAAATATACACATTCTCTTTGATATTGACTGTGGTTATAAATATAAAGTCATGTCTCCATTCTAAATAATTGATTGACATTACCAAGATACGATTTACATCATAATCTTGTGTCGGATATTCAACATTTTCGTATTCCAAACATTGCCACATTCGTGAAGACCAATGAATCGTTTCGCATACTACAAAGTTATTCCGATTGTTTTGGGTCATCGTCCTATTTGAGGAGAAAATTTTCATTTTATACTACATTTTGGCAAATGATAATAAATATATACAAATTTCCAAATCCCTGCTCCAAACCTGAACATTTACAGGATGAGTCTGGATGAGTGTGGGTAGTCCAGGTATAAAGGTGGTAAAATTGGTATAACAATGGCAAAAATTGGTAACAAATAATATCTACAAAAATTAAACCATTGTTTTTAAAAATAAATTGCCTTTTTCAAAAATTGTTAAAACAAAGCCATTTTTTAAAATACAATTTTCAAAAATTGGTAAAAAATACAATTTTCATGAAAAAATAATTACTATATTTAAAAATTTGATAAATTAGATAAGATTGGTTAAACTTACAATTTTCAAAAATGGTAAAAAAATCATTTCAAATTGGTAAAAAAAAATTGGTATCATTTAAAAAAAATTGGTATTCTATAAAATTAATAAAAAAATATCCATTTTAATTTTTTTTATAATAGTAAAAAAGACATTTTTAAAATTTTAATACCTTATAAAAATACAATTTTTTTTAAATTGTTACACAATACACATTTAAAAAAAATTGGTACAATATTTAAAAATTTGTACAAGATACAATTTTTAAAAATTAGTAAAAATGTAATTTTAAAATAATTGAAAAAAATATTGCTCTCAAAATATGTTAAGAAAATCCCTTTAAAATTAAAATTGGTTAAAATGGCAATTTAAAAAAAAAAAACGGTAAAAAACTCGTTTTAAAAAGAATGTAAAGGCATATACTCCTTTTAAAAATGTACACTTGTTAAGGGTGTACAGGGGTCTTTTAAAATAAAAAAAGTTGAAAGAAAGAACGTTGCAAACGAAGATATCGATCGGTTGCATAATGCCTTTTTCAAAAATTGTTAAAACAAAACCATTTTCAAAAATTGATAAAATAAATACCATTTTCAAAAATTGTTAAAAAAATACAATTTTTATGTAAAAAGCTCTATTTCAAAATTAGGTAAGCCATTTAAAAAAAAATGTTAAAATTAAAATTACTATTTTCAAAAATTCCAAATTGGTAAAAAAATCATTTTATTTCCAAAAATTGTTAAATTTTTTTTCGGTATAATTTTAAAAAAAGGAAAATTTCTAAAAAAATGTTTAAAAATATCATTTTTATAATTGTTAAAAAAAATCTATAAAAATTTCGTACCATTTTCAAAAATTGTAAAAAATACCTAATTTAAAAATTGCTAAGACATTTTCAAAAATTGGTAAAAATAGAATTTTCTAAAATTAGTAAAAATATCATTTTATTTTTTTTTTAAATAGTTAAAAAGACATTTTTAAAATTTGGAAAAATGTATTATTATTTTATTAATTATTTTTTCGTATTTTTTACACAATTTTTGTATTGATATTTAATTTTTTAAAATTGTGTAAAAAAAAGCATTTTCAAAAATCAAGAAAAAATACTTGAATGTAAAAAAAATTGGTCTCAGAAATTGATAAAAAACCTCTTTTAAAAAATTTGACAATTAAAAAATGGTAAAAAATTGGTACAACCATTTTCGAAAATTGATAAAAAAAATACTCTTTATAAAAATGTACACCTTTTAAGGACTTACATGGGTCTTTTAAAAATGAAAAAAAAAGTGGAAAATAACAATGTTGCAAAAGTAGAAATCGATCGGTTGCATATTCGATGAGTTCTGATGGAAACCTGGACTTGTACTATCGAAAATGACAATTTTTAACCCCTGTAAGCCCTAAAATTAGTAAAGAAGCTGATCATGAAAAATGTGCATGTTAGATTTTGTGTTTATTTATTTCTATTTTTTTGCGTCACGCTTACGTCAAAAAAACACGAACACGAATTCATGGTCCTTTTCGTTACACGTTTTTCGTCGGTACTCTCCTCTAAATCATTTTTAATGATAAAATTAGGAAAAACAAAACAAAAAATAAAAAACAAAAAAAAAAAAATTGGTAAACCATTTTTAATAATTGGACAAAAATATATTTTTCCATTCCTTTCATTTCCTTTTAGAAAAAAATATAAAAAATGCAATTTCAAAAAAATACCAATTTCAATTCATATAAATTGGTTCAAACATTTAATCTACCTCTTTCAATCCAAACTCTAAATGGTTCCAGAAAAAAACTTTCGCCGTACAGTCGGAAGTTTAAAAAAGTATCAATTTTGTACCAATATCTGAAATTCTTTAAGTAGTACTATTTAGTCCTTAGATTCAATGTATTTAAATACGCTCTTTCTTACCGTTGACTAAGCAATTCCATCTTAGGTGTCATTTGCACTATAGCTCGTGCAGAAACCAAAGAGGATAAACAAATCAATTTCGTCTTTAACGATTGATTCTCTGTACTTTGTCTTCTATTTTGACTACTATTTTCATTCATATTGGTTGAAGGCGAGTTTCATCTCACTGATTCGGGCTCATTTGAGTTCTCTGCATTTTGTATGTAAAAATGCCAAAATCTTAGATATTGGAAGATAATTTGTAGTTTGATCCGATATTGGTCTAAATAAGTACTAATTTGAAAGTCCAAACAAAAGTTAATCCGTAATTAGACATTTATTAAACCAATAACAAGAAACCCTCATAGGTTTTGCATTCTGCTATCGGTATCTAGAGCTATATTGGAGCCTTAAAAGGAGAGCTAAGAAGTTTGGTAGACAGGTATCGCCCATCAAATTCAAAGATAAGATTATATAAGATGCGGTATCGTCCAGAAGTTGAAGAATTGCACGCTGACCTCTATGCGGACCCATTGTGCATTGTGCAACTCAATCATTATCGAGTCTACTGTATTCGGTATAGTAGATTTATGAAAAACCATTTACCGGTTCAGAACCCAATATGGTATAAAAATCTTAAAATTCAGAGACTTTGTTGATAATTTTCCATTCGCATAGAAAACTCTTTAAATTGTAATAGAAGAAAGAAGAGGCAAAATTAGTCCATCAATACATTAAATTGTATGCTTGAGGTAATATTTTATGTAAAATCTTTAGAATATTGTTTATTAAAACATTTTAATTTTTTTAAGAAAGGCCTGTTTTTGGAAATCATGTATTACAAAAAATAGCGAAGCGGTTTTTATTTAAAAATCTATTCAAATCATCATCAAAACTGTGAAATGTCCCTTCATTAAAATTAAAGTTTAAATTCCAACCACCACCACTACCTCAAAAAAATATCCAAGACAGACCGATAAAAGTAGTTAATATAAATCTTGTTTTTATTATCTTGTCTGTTATGGACTATTTAAATGTTATTTACTACTCTATTTTCAGGCAAATAAATAGTCACTTAAATGTTTCCATTTACAAAAAATAAAATATATCACATATATTAGTGCCTCTTAATTTTTACTTTCTTTTAAATGAACCCAAAAGCTAGATCCTAATTGACATGTTAAAATGGTCGAATTAACAAACATCATCCAAATAAAAGTACTAATCGAAAATCCAAACATTTTAAAAACTGATATTATTGTATATCTCCTGATTGAATTACTTTATATGTTCAAATCTAAGGAAAAAACATTCCTCAGCATAATTATTTTATTATTATTATTATTATTTCTGATAAAGATCTCCCTTAAAATTATTATTATAATAGGTAAGTTTGTATGTCTTTTTGGTCAATTTCAATGATAGCATCTTCTCCATTTATACAAAAGCAGAAATCGACAAAAAGAGACTGAATAACTTACGCATTTCTATACAAAAACAGTGGTTTATTATTATTTATCAAATGAACCAGCCCAATAATATCCAATAAACGAGTTGTGGCATAGTTATAGTGTCACTAAATAGAATGATACCAATAGTTTATACAAAGTTCCTCTTTTTGGACTAAATTCGAGGCTTTTATGATTTTGATTGCCCTATAAACTATATAGGTTTTCATTATAAATAAAACTGATAAGTTCTGGGTAAAATCTAAACATTGATTTCTCAGAGTCTATACAAATTCATGTAACCTCTCCCCTATATTCTATAAAAATAAATACCATAACTCATAATCTCTATATATATATATATATATATTGCAGCATCGCGATTACGTGACGAACGACAAGTTCGTCGTGACTCGTAACGAAAACCCCAACGGCATTTATAACATAAAGTTATAATTAAAACACAATTAACATGTGCTTCTTTTTTTCGCAGATTCATTGAGGACGAGAGCGCCACTCACGTTGACCAAACACATACTACCCGCGGCGTATATAACATACAACTGGGCCTCTAAACGAATCTAGCTATATACATTCGGAACGTCAAAATTGAGAGAAAGTGTTTTTGCCTGCTGATTATAGACGCAACATTGCGTCTGCACGGCCAGTCTCTCTTGATCAGCGCTTCGAAGCACTCACAAAATTAATTAAATCGACGGAATTCCTTGGCGCGCTTAAGTGTTATTTTAAGACAATACGCAGAGTAAATATTTTCAAAGTTTAAACGGTTTGATTGGTTGCTTGCGTGCGAGCCTATAAATATTGACGCATAGTACATATTGTCCAATATGGTGACGTGTTTAAAGTGACATATTATCGGTCGATTAAAATTATGGAAGACAGTGCGTCTTATTGTTGTGCAAATACCATTACCGCGATACTGACTACCGTTTGTGCATGCGATTGCATCTTGAGAAAGTGCGCGTAGAGTGTATGTGTGTGATGAAGACGATTTGAAAATATTTATTTTCAGTGTGTGGAATAATTTGTTTGTAAAATTGTGATATTGACTAAATTTACGATGGCCATTGGATTAGCAGTGTCTGCGGCGGCTGCAGCCAGTGGTGCTGCAGTTAAACTGGTACCGGTCGTCGGTGGTGCCCTGAAATTTATTCCGTTGGCGAGTACGGTTGCAAAGACAGCCGTCGGTGTCACCACACTGGTCGGTACTGTTACCAAGACGGCGATTGGTGCAACCACACTGGCGGCTACTGTGAGTACGGCAATAAAGGCAGCTACTGCGATTATTGGTCTGGGCAAACTATCAATATTGCCAGTACTTATTGCCTCGTTGGCATTCTACAATTACGATTTATTTGATCCGGAGAACCGACCGTTTAATGTGAAGCAAGTGGACAGGGAGTACGATTTTATCATTATTGGCGGTGGATCGGCTGGATCCGTTTTGGCTAATCGATTGACCGAGATAAGCGATTGGAAGGTACTACTGCTGGAGGCCGGTGGTCATGAGACGGAGATATCGGACGTGCCGATTTTGTCGCTGTATCTGCATAAAAGCAAATTGGACTGGAAGTATAGGTGAGAATTGAAGGGTTTTTTTTGAAGCACACGTTTTTGTTGAGCACTGTAGTTATTTAGGGATAATTCTTTAGTAGGCCAACGTTGGGTAGTTCTGTTCACAGTTTTTTCTAGATTATTATTTACGAATCAAATGCATCTGTTGTATCCAATAATATGGGAAAATATGGTCTGACAAATTGACCACCATCACGATTTAAAATGTACGAAATAGATTTGAAGTATGTCTCACATTTGAAAAGGAAAAACAGTAAACCTTCTGACCCTAACAAAACATTGGAAACATAAAATGTTCTAAAAACAATCCAATTTTTTTGGTTTTCTAAAGCGCACGAAGATATACATACTCTCATATCCAATACATTCGCCATTTTTTGCCATGGATAAGCGGTTCGTGCACAACATTGCCACGGAACTAATATGATCCGTGACATATTACTAAAAATGTATTTTAAAGATCTTTGCTAGATAATCTTTCTAATCTTTTTTAATGTACAATTTTCAGGATCAAGAGACAGTTCTTTTTTCTTTCAAAAAAACTATGAATTTTTATTGTCATGGAGTTTTTTATTCTTGTTGTGAGTTGATGTGGCTTAGGAAATCTGTAGTGTTTTATTGAAATGTGTGTAAAATTCAATTCATGTTTTTATTATTATTTTATACAAAATTTCGTGGTTTTACTAGCAAACCCTTAGAGTTATTGCTGTACAAGCGGTGACTTTTTAAAGATTTTTTAATGCAATAATTGGCTGTCATAGTTTTTTTTTTAAATACTGTAAGTTCATAAAATTGTTAGTTTTTTTTAAGAAAATATTTTTTTTTTTAATTTTATACAAAAATGTTTCCTTAAAATTTTTGGCTAGTTAAAAGCTAGCTAAAAATTTGAACTATGTCTGTCTTTGACAAGTAATGACTTTTAAAGGAATTAAAAAACTTTTAATTTTAATTATATAAACTATGAGTTTTTACTATAAAAAAACTATGAGTTTTACTATTAAAAACTATTTGTTTCTGAAATCTAATTAAAAACTGTAAGTTTTTAATAAAAAAGCTTAAGTTATTACTATACAAATCTGTGAATTAATTAATTAATTATAAAAAGCGTGAATTTTTACTTTTTTTACTGCATTCAATTCAATTCATTATTTTTTATAAATATTATTATATAAAAAATATTTTATGTGACTTCTGTTGGATTTTTGTAGTTCATACAAAAATACATTGTCATAGTTAAACGTATTTTTTTTTTCTTATAAACTTCGAGTTTTTCTATAAAAAATGTGACTTTTTACTATACAACAAACCTAAACCTAACCTAAAATAACTTTGAGTTTTAGTATAGTTAGTTTGTATTTTACTATAAAAACTAAGTTTTTAAAAAAAATATTCTTTACATAAAAACCGCAAGTTTTTACTATAAAACCTGTGTTTTAAATAAATGTTGTTACTATAAATACTGTGAGATTTTACTATTAAAAACTTTGACTTCAATCTACATTGCCACCACTGTAAACAACAAACAAACATATCAACACTAACATACAAAGTTTTGAGCATGACTAGGGCGGCATAAAATAGATACCGCAGACTTTCATCCCACGGACTTTTATTTCATAGAAATTTGATATGTAGAAATACATAACAATGTCTTAATTACCACGGACCTACATGTTGCAGTATTTAAAAAAATATCGTACTTTGACCCCAAGTGACTTATCCCATATTACGTAATTACGTAAATTGGTATTATCTCTATGTTTAAATATGTACATTTTCCACATATTAACAAATTAAAAAAATATTTAGCTAAGCAAAATCTTCATAGTTCGTTTTTTGAGTGTTTGGACTTTCATACAATATTTTTCGATATGTCGGACTTTCATCCCAAATTACAGTGTACATTGCATTTTCAGAAAATAGTTAACAAACAGTCTCCATTGTCAATTTCTATTGCACACATTTTATATATCCGAGGTAGTTTATTTCTCATTAAATACAGTTCAAATAGACTTTGAGGCGTAAGTCCGAGGGGTAAAAGTCCTATCCCCGTCATATTTGATGCAATGGTTGAGTTAATTTATGAATATCAAATAACATTTTAAAATGATTAGAACTGTAGTTTATATCGCGTTTTATTTCTACTGCATTATCGACGAAGTTTATAGATATAGACATAATTTTTTTTTCTGTAAACTTTAGTAAATAATATTGAATATACAATAAAATTATTATGTTTAAATCTTCCACATCGACGTCATCATCTTATAAAATGTAATTTTGACAGGAAATTAAATTTATAGTTATATCATAATTGAACTTGAACACATAAAAAAAACTAAGCAAACAACTAAAAGCATCTGTGTTGTTGAAGGTACATATTGCGTCATGCCTGTTATTGTGTATTAAATCAGTCCAAAAGGTCGTAACCATTCCGAAACGGAAATAAAACCACAGAATCCGACCTATTATCATCCGCATTACTAAACAATGAATCATAAAATAGTTCTCTTCGAAACGAACGAACGAATCACATTAATTCATAACCACAAATAATTAACACAGTATTTATTACATAAACTTTATATATAACATATATGGTTCCTACATTACAAGTGTGTTACCATTTTATATGAGATATGGCCAAACAGAGCGTCAAAGACACTCCGAAAAAGGGAAAGTTTTCTAATCAGCATATATATATATGTTAGGTAAATAGTTTTAAATGTTTGCGTTAAAAGCCAAACGCGTGCAAACCGCTAATAAATCGAATTGGTTGTCATAATAAGAGCGCACGAGATTACAAATGACCGTATTTTTTTCAATTCTATGGCACCTGAGGTATTATTAAACGAGCACGCGAATCTATTTACCGAGATACAATGGCGATTTTTTTGTGTGTGTGGTTTAGTTAACAACAAAAGATATATACTCTAAGAAAATTGCTACTTCAGATGGAATGGTGCTAAATATGGATTTTAGTCATTAAGCTTATTCATTGAATTGCTTCCGAAGCAATTTATTTATTGTAGTTGGTTAGGAATGTGAAATAATTTTTAAATATATAACACTTTTCTTATTGCTCAATACAATATCTGTGATAATAAATATACGCACAAATCGACCATAAACCGCTGACACCAATGCATATCTAATTTTGTAATTTCAACCATTCAATGAATATTGCAGTAAAGAGGCCTTTTACCAAAAAATAATAATACATAGGCCACGAATTATTCATGCGTATTTATAATGTACTCACGCCAAGGTCAACCGACGAAACAATGCAATAAGTATTATTATGTATGTCTACAACTCAATCCGTTAGATGTCAAAACATCTTTATGCCTTATGTGGAAATGCTTTCGCAAAGAAATTATCTGTCGCCGATGGGAACTACTATCCATCCTTCCTCTTGAATTGTATGTTGTTTTTATATTTTGGCAGTGCTTTGATTGTTTGAGTTTTTATATACCTTTGAAATTAATGAATTACGATACTCGAACAAAAAAGTTCACACATAACATGCATGACCAGAGGTGCTAAAATATGCAAGTAACTGTGAAAAGCAGTTTAAAAAAATAATAACAATCATTTTTTTTCGTAGTGTAATAGTTAGTGTATTTTAGCGGTACATTCAATATATAGTTCTCATCGAAATGGAAAGTGTGTGTTTTACGTAATAATGGACATCAGATTTGGTGGCTTTACCTAACTTTTGTTCGCTGATTACGGACTATGGCGCAGTGCTTAGATATACTCTTATTATTATGTCATATGCGAATGTTCGTGGAATTACAATCCAGGATAATATTCGATTTAACTTAAAGGATATAAGTACTGAATTTTTGTAGTTTTTTTTTTTTATTTAAACAATAAAATTAGTCGCCATTCCTCTCTATGCAGGTGATGAAGCGGGGTATCAATTTTTTGATGCTTTCCTCGTACACTTCTCCACATCATATTTTACCTCCTTGTCGGTTCAAAAATTTTGAAGGTACTAGATAAGAATGCGCGCCAAAAACTCTTGCCCGGCCTCCACTCGATTCAACTTTTGTTGGTCAGTCAGTTTTGGGACCTACCTCGCGGACAGTCTTTGATATTTGAGGGTTTCTGTGATTGTTTCGTGTAGTAGAGATCTGCAAATTTGCAGAAAGTTCATCCACAGTCAATTCACAGTCAATCATTTTTTTACACAATTTCGCTAGTCACAATTGAAGGTCTTCCGCTGCTCTGATAATCTCTTTAATGCTCAAAAGAGTGTTTAACTGGAACGATGGATTGAAGAGAGGAAATAAGAGAGTTTAATATGCCAGTTTTTTTTTTGTTTATTTGCATGCAGTTTTTTAATTTCAGATATATTTTTGAGGTTATGTGTATACTTCGACGTTCTGGACATTATGCTTTATTTTTATTGCCCTACCACTTAAAGTAACTAAAAACAATCAAAATTGTTTCACAGCTATAAATGTTCTATAAGTAAACCAGGACTGTGTACACTTGTCAGTCAATTTGACTGTTTATATCGATAATGCAAGTTAATTTAATTGCAGATAATACAATTTTATTTGGTATTGAAATTTTAGTGACAATTTATACTCTAGATTTTTCGAGGTAATCTAAAAAACACATGTCGGTAATGCAGTTACCAACACGTCGAAACCACCAATAAATTTCTGATACTTTTTTTGACAAAAAAAACAACGAAATGCTCACTCTCAATCTACATTTTATGATTGCTTTAAAGTCTGTACAAAAGATCTTTATTTGAACGAATAAAAAAAAATAATCACATTTTCCCCCTAAATATATGATAGGAGCATTCAAATTATAATAAGGAAAATTCTTATTGAGGGGGTATTTTTTATGGCAATATCTAACCCAAATAATACCTTTATCATTACATTTTATCTCATCTCTTTCAAAAAGGAGTTGAGAATGGTCATTGTATAGCACCGTCGGAGTTAGAGTGTAACATATAATAAGGCAGACACACATAAAAACATATCCAATATTTCCAATTATTGTTTATACCAACAATTGATCTACTTTTCTAATAATTATTGTTAATTATAATGAGTAAAGACGTGATTTAAATAAAAAAAATACAACAATGTCGATAATGCAGTTACAAATACGTTGAGGCAAATGTAATGAATTATTTATATTTGTCTAACAATTATAATGGCAGATGCGGTTCAGTCCTTTCGAAAACACATCCCATATTACCCTGGGGATTTCCCTCACACCTACATTAAGAAGGTAAAAAGCGTATTTTTTTTAAATTGGGTATCCATTTATAAATATTTTTAAAACAACAAAAAAATATTGTTTATACATATTAAATAGAGAACTTAACACAAACTTTTTTTTGAATGTAAGATTTTCTCTATTATTTTACTATTAACTACAACAACACCTTAAGTAGAAAAGTATACGACCCCAAAATAGTACGGCTTTATTATAGTTATCTTAATTTTTATCACTCCAGTCACCTAATTGAAAATGTCTAAAAAAATGTTTTATTATATTTTGAACTAATATCTGCTTATTAAATGGTAAAGCAGAATATCGTTTTTAATGTATCGATAATGCAGATATCTCAAATATTACAACGACACATTTTATATTACCAATTTTTCCATAACTTCGACTTAATAATATTTTCATTTTCCATATATGACAACAAATAAACTAAAATGATGGTACTGCAGATTATAATATATATTAATTGTAAATGCAAAATACTAGTTTTCTTCGTTGCACCCGCAAAGGTTAATGTTTTCTTGCACCATTTGCCATTCAATTCGCATATTCACGTACATACAAAGTTGAATCGAAACGGGTTTTCCGCCAAGAAACGCGGCCGCATTCGGCTTATAGATATCGCGATAGCCATATGTGTGTGTGTACAATAATTTATTGAAAACTTGTTTTCCATTTATGAACTGCGAATTATGACACAAAACATTAGTTTATTAAATTACATGGTAATCAAATAAAGTTTATTGAATTGCGCTTGTGCATAGGTATAATGGAAAGTTTTTGAAAATTTAATCAAGCGATGGTAAAAAAAAAATCACAAAATTGTGTATTTAAGGAAATAGTTTGATAATTGTATATAGTCTAATATATTTGTATGTAAACAATTCGGTTACAAAATGGAAGGAAAAGAACAATTCGGCTATGCAGAACGATAAAGGGCGTGGCATGTACTAGGTCGGTATTGCAGATTTATACGTTTGGTGATACATTTTGTTTAATGAAATAATTTAGACGGAGTAAACTGATAGTGTATTTATTGTTTTTTTTTGAAACTGCAATATCAAATTTTCTGCAATACTTTTTGATTTATTTCAGTTTTGTCCTGATCCTTGGGCCATAAACAAGCATTCTATATTTGTTTGTGAGAAGCTGCTTGTTTACCAGTTAAAAATATTCTAAAATATTACAGATTGAAAAACAATTCCTAATTGATTTTAATAAGGAAAATAAAAAAAATAAAATATGGCAGTTTTTTTTCAGTTTTAAACTGATTTTTCAACAGCAATGCGGAGGCGACAAACGTTTTTCAGTTTTTTCATATGTTTTAATTGTTTATATAAAACTACAATATCTAAAGAATAAAATATTATATTATATTATATATATTTTCTAAAGAATAAAATAACAACCATTTGATACTTGTGTGGCCATCCACAATACCATTTCTTCAAAATTATTGTTTACACTAACGCACCCACGTACATACCAACTATGCCTCAGCGAAGCCTCAATTCAAATATTCTACTAAATACGTGTGAAAGTAGGCACAAGATTCAATTGCCTATTTAATTCCATAGTAATTATGTAAAACTAATGATGGGTATTATTTTTAAATTGTACACACATCGGTATTTTTATGTTTTATGAGGCACAATCGATTAAGATTGTGATGAGTATTATTGCGTCACGTATATATAATTATGTGCGTATTTGTGTTTTTATAGAGAAATTAATAAATTGCAAATATGAGCATGTGAACTGAGTTGATACAATTATTATATATGATATATTGAGTGTGTTATAAGATTGATGTTTCATTTCTTCAAGAATGTTTGTTATGTTTGAATTAAATTAAATAAATTTATTTTTAAAAAAATATATAATAAGAATGTGTATTTGACACGTGTGTAGAAATCACTTACAGCTCATAATCGTACAATATTTGCTTAAATTTGATAATTTCAAGGAGTTTTTTATAAATATGAGATATAAAGTCTTATCGAGACCTTCCAGTGAAAAACAGTTAGTCTATAGAATTAACAATCGGATTACTTGGATTTGGATTTCTTAAAATATAAACAAACACAAATGAAATTAGTCCTAAAATATATTTTAATGTTACTTATTTTTTTTTTAATACATTTTTTCGGATAGAAATCGAGATAAATCAGATTAATAATAGTTCCGGTAAATTGCTTGATGTCGGAGTATCGGACTTATTCTTATCTTTAATATGGTTTCCACACGAAAACATAATGACACATACATCTTGAGACGTGAGAATCAACCCGTAATTCTTAAAATTCTTAATGCATAAAACCCACAATTCTTAAAAAACTCAAAATTCTTGAAAAAACATAATAAAAACATGTAACTATAAAAAACCATATATGGGTTTTAAGAGGTACGTGCTTCAAGTTTTAAGGGCGATGGTATTTTTTTTTAAATAATTGATTCTTTTACGCTGATCTAAAAAGCTATTACTGTTGACTGACAAGTGCTGGGCTGTCCCTGGTTATAATATCAATTTTTTTTGGTCATTAATTTTTTTAAATTTGTTTTTCTGGGAACTGTTCGGGGAATTGTCGTTTTCGGGGAATTATCGTTTTTTTTATTGCATCAAAATCAAAATACAAACTTTACTATTTGGATCACGACAATACTCCCCTAAATACAGAAAATGTATTCCATAAAGCTAATCCTTGTTTTTAATTACATTTGCGACTTTGCATAATAATTTACATACAAAACCCTTTAACGCATATTTATTTACTATTTAAAGTAATTACCGTATTTCATTCGAAAAAAACGTAATTATATTCAAACAACAAATTCAACCTAGATTAACTACAATTATATAAAATGTAATAATGATGTATCAATTAAAAGTTACAGTCTTACAAGCAAATTAAACTTCGCAAGAATATATACAGTTTCTCAAGCGTGTATTTTACCTGTTTGGCATATTGTATACACTTTTGATTTCAACAGTATTTCTCGCGCTCGCGCATGATTCTCTCTTTTATGAGAATTATTGTCTAACTCTCTATCTCTTCATATTATTTATTTCATATGCGTATTTAAATAATTCAATAATTCCCTGTCTGGAAAGTAATAGTTTCTTTATAAATTAAATTATTACCGGTGTGTGCTTTATACTCTCGTTCTGTCAATTGTATCTGACCATTTGGAGCAGAATAACTACTTCAATTCCACATAATATGTGGAACGATTTTCAAGGTTTTTTTAATTGATAATAAATTTCGAAATTATTAACTGGCGATGACGACCACGAAACAACTGAAGCCGGTTAGGTGTGCGCATGTAGACACTCGCGCGCACACGCCATCACGCTCTCTTAACTTTGCACGCGAAAGCAAAAGTGTTATGTTTTTCTTTAGCAAGGTGTATTTTGTAATCTACGAGTATTATTTAACCAAGAGAACAATAAATTGGCGTGTATAATGGATTACTATGTAGGTTTTAATTATAATGGGTAGAGTACCTATCAATGGTATCGATTTAGAGGTATAGATATTGGTGGATGGTCATCAATGCGTATATTTAAGGTCGCATCTTTATAGTTGGTAAATATGGTTGAGAGTTATGCAAGGACCTCTTTTTTATCCAAATTGCCAATTTGTTTTATTATACATATAAAACCCAAAAAAAGACACCAACTTTTTCTTCTCCTTACTTCCATAATTATCCATAGAAAGGGTAGGAGAAGGTGAATTGTTAGTTGGGTGGATAGTTGATATTATTGTCCATTCTGTTTCATCATATTGGTTCCCAAAAAATCCTCCAAACCACAAACTCCAATAAAAAAAAACAGAAAAGGGGACAAATTTGTTAGAAACCCCAATTAACCATTACTCATAACTATTAGAAAATAACTTCATCTAACAGAAACCCCTTAACGAAATATACAATACTTCTTCTTTTGTGAGGTATTTAAAAACATTTAAATATAAAGAAATACAGAACTGGGCATATGGAACAAGTTTTCCTCCCCTAGGCAAAATGCGCCATTAAGTTCACCAAATAAGGCCAAGATGGATCTGTCGGTCAATAAGATCATGGCCACATCTGGCGAAGAAAAAAGTACGCTCCATCAAGACAATGCTCCCGCATATTCTCCAAATTTAGCCCTCTGCGAATTTTCCTTGTTTCCAAACCTGAAGAAATACAAAATATTGTATATTCTAAAAAAAAGCTAAATTTCAAATAATTAGAAAATGGCAATAAGAATAGAGTAAAAGGCAAAAAGTGTATTAAATGTCCCTATATGCAAATTTAAGAATTGACATAATGTTTTAACAACATATGAATTTTTCAAATATTTTAGTTTTATAACGTTTTTGGTCCAAACTACACTAAATAGCTTATAGCTTATAAATGCAAATTTAAAAATAATTATTTTCATTATTGCTCAACTAAATTTGAATTTAAAAAAAAGGATGAGTTTTAACAATTTTTTTATTTCGCAAGTATTTTTATTTAGTTTTATTACGATTTGTTCCTAACCAATTTGCAGTTTTATTAAGTTATTTAAATGTCCCTAAATACAACTATAAAAATTGCCATAATATTTTAAAAAGATGTGAATTTTTCCAAATGATGAGTTTTTATTTTAAATTTATAACGTTTTTTGTCTAAACTACTTCAATTAACTTATTGATTGTTTGCATGTTTATTAAATTAATTTCACGAAATGCATATTTAAAAATAATTATTACCATAAACGCTGGACAAAAGGTACCAAGCTATAAGGAGCCTACTGACTTATCAAACCACCCTTGTAGTAATCATTTATTAGAGAAATAGCACCAAAAAAACAACCCAAAATTTCGTGATATAAATTATATATGAACTTAATTTTAAAATTAGATAACGTAAAAAAAAACCCGAATCCCCTAAAATCAAATTTATTTATGTCATAAAAACATTTGACAAATACAGCAAGATTTGAAAATAAAATAAAATTAAAAAGTTTGAGAATTTTTAGTATTATTTATATTCATTAAAAAAATAAATATATTCCTAAAATTAGACTTCTTTCTAAGACACCGACAGATGGAATTAACTTAATTTTATAAACAAAGATGGAAGTAACTCCCAAGCGTAAATACGTAATTTAGGATACATATTTCATTATGTAATATATTCCAAACACAATGAAATAGATGGAATTGACTCCAGAAAAAATAAAAATCTGCATCATTATAATTATTGTTTTACATTTTGAATGGAGATTAACTACATCTATGGGACACATATGTCCCATATACTGATGGATTTTTACTTGGATGTTGATCTTCTCTATTTTTATTATTTATTAAATCTCAAACGAAAATATTTATTTTATAAAAACCACAATTATCTGCCGTTCCAGTAATTAATTATTAGAGAAATATTTCCTAAAAAATTAAAGTAAACAACATATATATTATATATGGACTCAATTTTAGAATGAGATAACCTAAAAAGAAACAAGCCCATCGATTTTTTTTTTAAAACAAAAAAAATATAAAAATGGACCAATTTTGCTTGGAAATGAGCCAAAACAAAAAGTTCTAGCTCGAGAAATTATACAATTTTTCTAAAACAGAATATATATGTAACTTCATTTTGGCATTATTACATAATTTTGTAAACAATAAAACAAATTTGAAAATAACTCCTAACCGTAAATACGTTCTTTATAATACATATTTCATTAGAAAAACGAAAGGACTTTTATATTTAATTTCTCCTTCACCGTCATTTCCGTTGAAATCCAAAATACCCACACACAAGTAAAAAATTATGTAAAGGCCCAGCTTAACTAATTTGAGGTCTCCGATTTCGAATCTGAAAACGCATTTCAATTTCGAAGGGCCGTTTATTCTCAGACGTGAGACGTGATATCAAATGGAAATAACTCCCAAAAAGCAAAATGATATACCAACAAGCATTTTTTTAAATTTATATATTTTTTAGAAGAAAAAAAGTTTAATGTTTTCAATAAAAAAGAAGTCCCAAAAACTTCTGCTGAAAATTGAAGTAGACAGCCTCGCTCATGTGGGCCTTACGTTATGTCAAACTATATTATGTAGAAGGTTGGTATACACAAAAAATATCATAGTTTGTTTGTTAGCTAGTCCATCTTAAGTCTGTTCAGCGAATTTTGGTATGAATATTAATAAGGTCGAGCAAAGGGTTTGTTCGAAATTTAGTTTTTCCAATGGATTTTTTTGTGATGACTTATGTTACGAAAAACCTACGGCGAGGAATGTAAATGATCGTAAATCAGTGGAGAACTTGCCCCACGCTGCTCGTCCGGCAATATCGATAAACGGAGAAATCGTCCATAAAGTGAAGGCAATGGTGCTCGAAAATCGATTAACCCATACCATAGTACATGATGTTCTGGTTATGCAGCGGTCGCAGTGCGATTGGTGCAAAAACTCCTGTCTTTTTCAAAAAATAGGAGCATAAGAATGTTGCCCATGAACTACTTTCTATGGACCCCACAGACATGCCGCAGGCAGGATAGTATTGGGCAATGGACATTGCGTCTCCTATCCCAGTAATGTTTAGATGAGGAGTAATGCCCTCACGAAAACATCCGATCGTTCGGGGTAGGCCCGTATAACCCTAGGTCGAGTACAGTCTCGGCTGAAACGGTTCACTTAGCCGTAATTAGGTACCGCGAGGATGGGGAGCCCCAGTGAGCAAGCAACATGTTGTTTGCTCATTGCCCCATCACCGATGAGGTGCCTACGGGTGCTGAAACGCGGTGGTTGTGGGCGATATAGACCCCAATGTGGTCGTTCGTTAGTTTCTTATGCTTCGGCGCACCAGGAAACTGGAGGTACCTTTGACCCCACAGACATTCTGCACATCGTTACTGGCGACGAAACGTGGGTATACAAGAATGACGTCGAAACATCTCAACAATCTTCGGAATGACGCCTGTTGGCATATTGATGCGAGTATTTGGTCGTTAAAATTATTACACAAGCACGCTATTTGCCTGATATAGCTCAGTGTGATTTTTTTCTATTCCCAAAACTAGAGTTCCGAGGAAAGCATTTATAGACAACAACAGTCCATTAAAGAGTAAGCTACCTACAACTAGTGGTTTGAGGATTGGAAAAAAAAATACAAAACAATGACCTTTTTTGCCCATATCTCCCTTAAGAAATAAATACCTTTCAGTTGATACCATACACTCCAGGGTCCCTCCCCCACGTCTCAAAATATTACTTTTTTCGTTTTTTTTAGAACTTGGATCACCCCTAAGGGTTTCAATAGCGCCGAATATTTTTTTTGGATTTGGGATCTACAAATGTCCCCAAAAGGGGGGGTCAAAAATCGAGTATTCGCTCAGCTGTACATTCGCCCAACTGTGTCATGGCTGCTTCCACAACTTCCCTCCTCCACAGACTGAACTTGCTTGACCAATCATGCCGAGGTACATGAACGACCTCCAAATTGTATAGCGGTCCATTGTTATATTGATCCGCAAACGAGACGTTCGTCTTCAAGTAAGCAAGTACTTTGTTTTCTCCTCGTTGACCTGTAGGCCCATTGCAGCTGATGCTAATGGCTAAGAAAGCGTTTTCACTGCATTGGTACTACGACCCTCGATGACCATGTCGTCTGCGCTTGTGCCGATTGCACGCATTGTTTATACCCACAGGCGTAGAAGATGTTGGACAGTATTTTGTGATTTCACAGTAATTGTATATTATTAACACAAATGGTATCGATGTCTGTGGCTGAATTGTCAGATTTCCTCGTTTTTTATATTTAAACGAACTTGTAATATAAATAAACTCTATCTAATGTATGGGACGCCTCAATATAATTGGCGTATCTATTTTTAAGATATGTTTTTAAATTATTATTAGGTAGAAATTAAAAAAAAACTTGCTCCTTGTTTCTTCCTTCAAAGACAGTGCTATTTCCTATCTGAAATATAAAAACTCTGTGTACCCATACATCATACATTCCTAATCCCACGTATTTCGCATGAAATTCTAAAACAAAATAGATCCCAAGCTCAGCCGTCCGCGTGTCAGGCCATGCAGGACCAACGGTGTTCATGGACACGTGGCAAAGTCCTGGGCGGCTCGTCCGTACTCAACACCATGCTGTACGTGCGTGGAAACAAACGTGACTTTAACCAATGGGAGGCATTTGGTAATCCCGGCTGGGGCTACGAGGACATTCTGCCATACTTTCGCAAGTCTGAGGATCAACGGAATCCGTATCTGGCCAAGAACCAGCGACAACATGGAACTGGTAGGTTTTCGATAGTGTTTTATTGAAATATATTTCATTACTTCTTTATTTTTTTCAGGTGGTTACCTTACCGTACAGGACTCACCGTATAACACACCACTTGGTATAGCCTTTCTACAGGCCGGCCAAGAAATGGGCTATGATCATGTGGACATCAATGGCGAACAACAGACCGGATTTGCATTTTATCAGTTTACAATGCGTCGTGGATCTCGATGCAGCACAGCCAAAGCATTTGTACGACCGATTCGATTAAGACCTAATCTTCATGTGGCTCTATATACACATGTTACTCGCGTTCTAATTAATCCGACCACAAATCGAGCAATTGGAGTAGAATTTATAAAGGAGGGTGAGGAAGGCAAACATGTGGTTTATGCAAAGCGTGAGGTTATTCTTGCAGCCGGTGCCATTGGATCACCACACATTTTAATGAACTCAGGCATTGGTCCACGTCAGGATCTCGAACAGGTCGGAGTACCTGTTATACTCGATCTACCCGGTGTTGGTCAAAATCTACAGGATCACGTTGCTATCGGTGGCATAACCTGGCTAATCGATAATCCGGTTGGTATAATCACAGACAGATTGGTCAATCTGAACAGTGCCATACGTTATGCGGTTACCGAAACTGGACCATTAACTAGTAGTGTGGGTTTAGAGACAGTTGCATTTGTAAATACAAAATACGCTAATCAATCCGATGACTGGCCAGACATGAACTTTCTGATGAGCAGTGCGGCATTCTTTAGTGATTCACAGGTTAAGGTTGCCCACGGTCTAGATACACAGTTCTACGATACAATGTATGCCGATCTCAAGGGAAAGGATACGTTCAGCATTCTACCGATGATATTAAGACCGAAAAGCAGAGGCTTCATAAAGTTACAGTCACGAAATCCTCTACGCTATCCTCTATTGTACCACAATTATCTAACACACCCGGATGATATTCGAGTAATGCGAGAAGGCGTTAAACTAGCCGTTGCCACTGGTGAGACAATTGCCCTGAAGCGTTTCGGTGCTCGTCTGTTCACCAGACCATTGCCGAACTGCAAGCACCTGCCAATGTTTACGGACGATTACTGGGAGTGCGCTATTCGACAGTACACCATGACAATCTATCACATGTCTGGTACGTGTAAGATGGGTCCAGCTCGTGATCCGTATGCTGTGGTCGATCATCAGTTGCGTTTGCATGGAATAAGGGGATTGCGAGTAATTGACGCTAGTATAATGCCAACGATTACAAATGGAAATATCAATGCACCGACGATAATGATTGGTGAGAAGGGCGCAGACATGATTAAGGCTCTGTGGCTACGGGAAACACTGTTTGGAAAGCGACGACGGAAGCGTTCAATTGAGGCTAACAATAATCAGACAATAAGCTGACCAGGCATACTAAGTGGTAGTAGTAATATAGAACAAAATAAAGTATTATAACGAATTTATTTGAAACGAGTCACTAAAGTTAGCATAATTGGCGATCTAAATTAAGCATATATTGTGAAATAATAAACGCAGGAATTATGAGATTATTTAATATATTATAATTTTATATACCAGGCTATTGTTTAGGTTATATTAAATGTTTAACTAATAGTAGACAAACTGTAAAATGTAAATATATTGAGTAACCTTGTTAAAAATAGGTGTAAGATGGAAACGTTCTGTAAATATATTAATAAAGTTTAAATTATTTAAAGTGATAAAATTACTTCTTATTTCTTATGAACAAAATATAATAATTTTTATTTATAAAGAAAACATTTATTTTTCCATAGCTTATAATTAAATATACCAATTTATTTTTAAATCTCCTGATTTTGTTCTTTGTCAGAAAATGCCACCGTCCTCTTACGGCAATACTTTTCAACTTCTCTATCACAACACAATCAATAATTTAATAAATAACTTAAATGTTCAAACATAGGCTCAACAGTACGCTCTGTATACGAGAAACCGTACAAGTGTGCACGGCACCAGGTATCAGCATTGCGTTAATCATAAGCTTTGACAGGCGGGCGCACATAATTCAAATGTTTTTTTTTTCGGTACATGAGGTTAAAATAATGTACTTGTAACGTTGACCCTATACAATAAAGACTGGCGTAAAATCAAAGCCACCGAAAGCTTTTTATTAACCAAGTTTTTTTTTTGTTTTTTTAGAACTCAACCACAGAATTCCGCGTGTCAGGCAATGGAGGACAATCGATGCTGTTGGACGCGTGGCAAGGTTCTGGGTGGTTCATCGGTACTGAACACTATGCTGTACGTACGTGGAAATAAACGTGACTTTGACCAGTGGGAGTCATTCGGAAATCCTGGCTGGGGCTACGAGGACATATTGCCGTACTTTCGAAAGTCTCAGGATCAACGGAATCCCTATCTGGCAAAGAATACACGACAGCATGGAACAGGTAATGAAATTGAAATACTACTTACGAGAGCAACTATTTATGCCATTTATTCGTTCTAGGTGGTTATCTTACTGTTCAGGATTCACCGTACAATACACCGCTCGGTGCTGCTTTCTTGCAGGCCGGTGAAGAGATGGGCTATGATATCGTCGATATTAACGGTGAAACGCAGACGGGATTTGCATTCTATCAGTTTACGATGCGTCGTGGATCACGCTGTAGTACGGCCAAGGCATTCATCCGACCGGTACGTCAACGAAAGAACCTACATGTGGCACTATTTTCGCACGTCACAAAAGTGCTAATCGATGAGACCACAAAACGAGCGATCGGTGTGGAGTTCATTCGGGATGGTTGGAAGCGAGCTGTGTACGCAACACGTGAGGTTATCTTATCAGCAGGAGCCATTGGATCTCCGCATTTGCTTATGCTGTCCGGAATCGGACCTCGTTCGAATCTAGAGGAAGTAGGTGTACCTGTGATACATGATTTGCCTGGAGTTGGACGAAATCTACAAGATCACATTGCCATCGGTGGACTAGCTTTTCGTATTGATCCAGAGATTAGTGTGGTCTATAATCGTATGGTAAATCTTAATACAGCCGTTCGATATGCAATCACGGAGGATGGTCCGTTGACGAGCAGTGTTGGACTCGAGGGGACGGCCTTTATCAAGACAAAATACGCGAATCAATCCGATGACTGGCCAGATATGAACCTCTTCTTTACGGCTGGTTCTACAAACTCAGATCCACAGATTAAAGTAGCGCATGGATTGAAACCGTCATTCTACAAAGAGGTATTTGACGAGATCACCGACAAAGATGTGTTCGGTGTTTTTCCGATGATCCTACGTCCCAAAAGTCGTGGTTTCATTAAGCTCCAGTCTAAGAACCCCCTGCGCTACCCATTGCTGTATCATAACTATCTAACGCATCCTGACGATGTTGCAGTAATGCGGGAAGGTGTTAAAGCCGCTGTAGCAGTAGGTGAAACACTGGCCATGAAACAATTTGGATCACGATTCCATGACAAAACACTGCCGAACTGCAAGCACATTGAGAAGTACACAGATGATTATTGGGAGTGTGTGATACGTCAGTACACCATGACCATTTATCATATGTCATGTACGGCTAAAATGGGACCGGTTACTGATCCGTGGGCAGTTGTGGATGCTCAGCTTCGTGTATACGGTATCCAAGGTCTGCGTGTAATTGATGCCAGTATAATGCCTGCGATTACGAATGGAAATATTCATGCTCCGGTGATTATGATTGCCGAGAAGGGAGCAGATATGATAAAGGAGTTGTGGCTTCAAGGAAGTGCCCAGGATCGACAACGTAGGCACGTCAATGAGACTGTGGCTGAGGGAGGATGATAAGCTTATGTGATGAAATTATTAGTTTAATTTGTTTTATTGGTTTTTTTTTGTGTAGATTTATAAGTTATTAAGTTAAGTTTAATTTAATGTTGTTACACTTTTTTTAAATAAATAAATGTTATTGAAAAACATGATGTTTCTATTGATTTCAGCCTAACGGTAGATAATTCAACTTTAACATGAAGTTAAAGCTTTCGACTTACTAATAGAAGCAATTCAGGTGCATATCAAATAAAATAATCAAAGACTCGAACCCGTTGAACTGCAAACTACACAGTGGACAAATATGTACAAAAAAATGGTTGAATTGTTTGACATTAACTTGTTTTATAGTACCTATCTAATTAAACTAGGTGCCATCATTTTTGTGTTCCATATCCCACTATTTTTTCTTATGTATTTTGGCCCGCTAAGCACGACAAAAAATCTATGGATAGGATTTCGAGATATGACTTTTTGTACACAAAAAAACATCAACCACTAACCACTGATGTGGTTAGATAATATATAATATTTTAAAAGGTTTTTTTTAAATAACTTTATCGATCCGCCCAATAGTTTAGGTTGTTTAGGTGCGAAAAAATATATTTTTCTGTGAACATTTAAGTCGATAAATTTGTATGTAACGATGACACTTTAACGAATATAACAAGCTGCGACAGAGAAAGAGAGGCGAGAGAGAGAGAGAATATGGACAGGCGAGAAAGAGAATAGGGAGAGAAACGCTAACTGAACAACTGAACGCTCAATCACCATTTGGCCTCTATGTATATTAAAACCCTATTTTCATAAGAGTTGCCAGGCAAATGATGCAATCGGTTAATTTACATTAAAAATGTTTATAAAATATAAATAAATAACATAATTTAACATTGAATATATATTATTTTTTTTGTTTATGTGGACTAAATAAAATAATATGACTTGTTCACGCGCAAATCGTACATTTTTTACAACCGTTTCTTTATCGCCACAATTCTAAGACTTTTAATTAAAAACATGAAAAGTACCAAGATATAAAAATTTTAATAAATAAAAAAAATAAATATTACGGTTTAGGAAATTATATATATTTTGGGACTACAAATATGTGGCAGCAAAGTCGCGTAACAAACTGCAGACTGCACGGCAGTTCTTACGGCGCTAGAGAGGTGCAGATTGCGTGCCGCCGATCCGTAGCATTACTCGAGTGGGCATGATCCGCAAACTGCAGCAAATATGCGTGACATTTATACATCATGTCAATAGAATTCGTAACCACTTCTACGAATTGTTACGATGCAATAATATTAAAATATAGTTTAATTCTTAGCTTTCTTTTTCTATAGTTTGATTGTTGTTTTTGTTTTTTTCTACAGAATATAACTTTTGTATATATTTTTTTGACTTATTTATCTGTGTATACTTATGAAACTTGGCTTACTAATAAAAAAAAATTATGCTTATTTCTTAATTTTGTCTATGAAACGTTGAATATTGGCCATAATGAAAAGTTTATGAACAAGATGAGGCGTTTTTGACTTAAAAATGTAAGGTAAAATTTACGCGTTACAAAAGCAAAATTTCGATTTTTAGTCACATAAACAAAAAAGCTATAGTTTTAAAATATGTTTTATGTTAAATTTATGATTATTGTTAATTTTTAGTAAAATGTTTTACCGGAATTAACCGGTTGCACCATCTCCTGGAGACCACTCATCGCGCTACCCCAATTGAGATCCGAAGCATGCGAATCAAGAATAGAGTGAGATGAAAATAAAATAAAATAAGATTTTGAATAGAAGGACTAGTTGTTAAAAATCAAGAAAAAAAAGGCGAACTTCACTCAATTTCGTTATTTTTCCATATACTCGTATCTTCCTTTACCACAGCTCGCTTTCTTCATAAAAAGTGACATCTTCACATACAAAATGATAATTTATTTAGAAAAATATGTTTCTTTCACAATATTTCTTCTGATTGCACCGAAACTACTGAACAGTTGTTTTAATAAAAAATCCTATCTATAAAAAAAATAATGCCATTTTCGAGTTAGTGTTATTAAAGGCGAGGCAAATTATATATTAGATGTACAATTATGGTATTTTTATTTCGAAGATGTAAATTTTGACATTTTAAAATAAACCACATAGGACATACAAACCAATGTGATAAAAGGGGTATGGCCAAAGGATATAAGGTGTCCAGGACAGTTTTAGTAGTAAAAGACATACCTGAAAAAGAAAAAAAAAGAAAATTCAGTATAATAGATTTAAAAAATATAAAAGTACATTTTTATAAAATACATAAAATACTCATTACAATCTTAATGAATAATTCCAGCAGATAAAAACTAACGAAGCAATGATATGCACGAGCGCCCGAACAACAGTTTTTGTGCAAAAATGCAATAAAAAAAATTCTTTAAAACGTACAGACAAATAAACCACTGAACCAGTCGCGGACAACACGTGGTAATTGATGTTGCTGTGAGATCATTGCACGAAGGCGGTGGCATCATCATATATAGTTTATCTTTCGTTTTTGTTTAACGTATACGGGCAAAACTGCATCGCATCGCTTCGCACTTGTTAAAATGTAAGCTACTATGTTGCACTGGTAATTATCATTGAGATGTGAGAAATTGTATAAGATGGAATTTATTAATAAGTCAATATGTTGGCATCAGCAGTTTGTGTTCATCTCTGTGTTTCAGTGCACAAAATAATGAAATCCATATATATAGAGAAATTTAAAATATGTAGGGTTGTATAGTTTTGAGTAATTTATCAGTAAAATCAATATTTTAGGGAATTGGATATCAAATTATTGATACAAAAACTATCATCACAAAAAAAAGGGTCCGAACTAATTGATATAGTAAAAAAAAAACAGTTTTCATACATTGATCTTTTGGGGAGGTATACGTAAGTGAAACAAATGTTTAGGGTGTCAAACGAAAGGTATTAGGTATTAGAGCCCATCAAGCCATATTGTATGCCGGAAGTGGTTATCGTGGTGGGCGAGGCAGTAAAATGCCCCAACATTACTACCCAAATATTTTTACCCTTACACTACTTCCCCCAAAATGTCAATGAAAATGGTTTTTTATTATATCCACCACTTTATGACCATCTCCTTTTTTGGCTGACTGCCCCTAAACTGAACATTTGCATATATTAAATAATAAAAAATGAGAGATGTGTTTTTATCAACAAAAAATCTTTATCACATATTTTTAATCTAAATCATGAAAAGAAGGAAGTGAAGGTTCAAAAAGCAAAACAAAAATGTATATCAATCTTTTTTTATATAGAAATGTCGAAAATATTCAATGCTTTGAAAAAACAAATAATTTTTATTTTTTTTAATTTCAATTTGCGAACATAAAAATAAAGAACAAATTTAAATAAGTTTAAAAATACAATTTAAATATTTTTAGAGAAATTTATTTTTTACAGAAATAAAATTGAAATTTTAAATTGTATGTTATAGTAAACATGCCCTATGTCCCGAATAAGGATTAAAGGATCTAATACATATAAAGTAAACACGATTTTGTTAAAACGAAATAATTTTCGGTTCGTCGCTTTAATGACTTTCGTTTAAGTCTTCTGGGAATTGTTACTTAATGGTTTTTATGAACAAATGTTCAATGTTTTTATCAATATAGAAACATGTTCAATGTATTCTTTTTTATAAAAAAATATATAGATATATAGTATATACAGACAAATATTTAATGAATTTTTCTGTATAGAAAAATGTTCAATGTTTTCTTTTCTATATAGAAAAATGTTCAATGCAATGCCATTCTATAAATGTTCTATATAGAAAAATATTCAATGTATTTTTCTATATAGAAAAATATTCAATGTATTTTTCTATATAGAAAAATATTCAATGTATTTTTCTCTATAGAAAAATATTCAATGTATTTTCTATTTATAAAAATGGTAAATGTATTTATCTATATAGAAAAATGTTCATTGTTTAATGAATGTTTCTATAAAGATTTTGTTTTAATGTTTTTTCTATATTGACAAATGTCTAATGTTGCTTTTCTCTACAAAAAATTATATATAAATTCTATATAGAAATGTTTTTTTCTATATAAAAAAATATGTTTTATATATTTTTTATTTCTATTTGAAACAAATTTGAAGAAAATTCGTTCCAATTATTTTAGGGCCAATTTATAATGTAATTGAAAAATCAAACTAGGTTATACTGAAAAAAAATATCAAACAGTTCATTTCAGTCAAGAAAGTACGATGACGCTGCACAATGATCAACTAATTATGCATGACTTGCAAAACACGCACACACCAATAAAAGCAAATTACAAACACAATCTGTGCATATTACTACATATTCGCGTAAATAATTACGTGAACAAACGTGAGATGATGCTCTTTATAAAAAAAAATGAAATATGTCTTATGTATTTGTTCTTCAATTTACACCGAAATAAGTAAATACATGCATAAGTATTATGTATAAAAAAATAATAAATATAAACAAACGATTATAAATAATATGATAATCCAAGAGCGCTTTGCCAATTTCTCACTTGATGTGATCACCGATAATAGTTGCACCACCGGGTCTAATGTTTTGAAATTTATTTAAAAAGCTGACACTGGAAACAGAAAATTTGAAATGATATACCATAAATGGTCGTCTATATGATAATTATTTATAATATCCAAATTTATTCGGATCTCAAGAAAATACCAAAGGAAAGCCCACTCGTGATCATGATGTAACACACACACACACACACACAAGAACAGCGCGTGTTTATCGAATTTACATACAAGTATATATTTACTCGTTTGTTGTTTAATGCGCCATTGCGATGATATTGCGCAGACAATAAGAGACATACCTATAACATATGCAAATATGCATAAACATGCATTTCACTGTATGCGTTGGGATAAACTTGATCTTAAAATGCGTGCGGTCACTTTTACTAACAGTTTTTGTGTGTATATATATTTATATATAGAGCATATATACAATATACGACGACAGTCACGGTCGCCGACTCCAATATTATGTGCTTGTGTGTGTCTGTTAGGTATTTAATATATATCATTATTATAAAGTCACCAGATTTATTCAGAATTCAAAATTGCTCTTCAAACAAATAGTCGTCTTAAAATATATATAGTATACTGATAGTTGACAAAACGACTGGCAATACCGTAAGCCTAAGACGTATCACGCACCGTTATATTGAAAGTCAATTGCATTTCTTTGCAATGATTTTTTGTGTATGTGTGTGTGTGTGTGAATGTACTCAACATGCATTTGTATGTGTGTGCAAACACCGCAACTTTCCTTTTCTAAAATTCATTTATGAGTAAGTAATCAAACAAGAGTTTGCATACTGAGTTTGTTATGTGTACTCCGAAATACGCGGGATTGCATTTAGCAAATAGGCAAGTAGGTATATATAGAAATTGGTATAGTTTGTTTAAATTTGCATGGGTCATGATCTTATCATATTGTAAAGCTGGACGAAGAAAATAAATTATTAATTCAATTTAAATTTTATGATATAGGCAAAACACAGTATTTATTGGTTCATCGCTTTAATGTCTTTCGTTTAGGTCATTATAAATTGGAAGAGTAAGTTATTTTAAATCATACAAATAATAATTTGAATTATTTAAAATTAACAAACGTTATTTCAGAACGTTACTCCAAAACTCTAATGTATGGTTGTCCAAATCAGTACCTTTAACTTTTTACCAACTACATATTTGAACCTTTTTCCCTGAATTGAAATGTAAAAACATAATTTTATGCATCTTTTTATGGCAAATGTAGTACGATTAGGTAGCTTTGACAAAATAAGAAAAATATTTACTAGAACTTTAATAATAGTTAGAGACAGAAAACCCTCTTTGAAATTCTTTCTTTAGAATTCCCGTATTGTAAAGCATTCCTCAAAAACAAGTTTTATATTTGAATTGTATAAAACAAACTCGTTGTCATCTACCCTCTCAAATAAGGCGAAAGGTTATTTTGTACATTAAAGCTTACTTATTGCGACGGAACAATGAAATATTTTAACACGATGACAATATTTGAAGGTTAAGTTGCAATATTTTAATTAAAATTATCATTTAATTAGTTGTCCATTTATCCAATCTTAAAAAAATTAAAATGAATTTTCTAATACTATATAAAAAGAATAACGAAGAAAAGAGAATAAAAGAGCAAATTAGTAAAAACACGTAATTGAAACGTCAAAACGTCACTGTGACTGTTACTGTGAACGCCACACTGTGGTCGTTCCTGACTTGTTTACTTTATAATGCTATAAAAATATTACCACACGCTCAAATAAATAATTGCATTTTAAAAAGGAAACTTAAGGAAGAGGAAAAAGAAAAGGTATTTAAAAGAAATTTGTTTAATTGCAACCTTTAAAATATCTTTATTATATGTTCCTTCTACCTTCTTCATCAATTGGCCTCAATACCCAAACGTACTCCAAATTTGAAGCTCACGAATTTTGGGCGGCTAAATACATAATCACAATTCCTTAATAGAAGCAACTAAACTTGTTCCTCCCATGATACGCATTACAGCGGTGATAGTTGGAAGGATTCCCTAAGCCACGGTCAGAATGTAATACCTCCAACTCAAAATAATTTAATAGAAGTACTTAAGAGTGGCTCGCATAAAGGAGTTCAACAGAAAAAATAGTTTTACTAAATAGTATGGGAATGTCGCCTAATTTTGGAGGGAGATTTTTTTCTCTACTCTACCTCTTCTGCTGTTTAATTGCAGTGTCACTTGACATTAAATTTGAAACAACATTTGCGACGAAAAAGTTGGTTAATTTGGCTCTGGCTTTTTACTCCTATCTCCCTTAAGGGTGGTCGGATGTTATTCATTTTTGTATAAGTATTTTTATTTTAAATAGCCTTTATTTGATACCATTCACCCCGTTTTAACCTTAAAACTTTACTATTTTTGACGCCCTCTCACCCTTAAAGGATTTAAATCCCCCCAAATATTTGTTTTGTTTTCTGGCTGAATTACGAACCCCTAAAAGATGGGAGTGACTTTTTTTAAAATCCCATTTCCGATATCGCCATTATTTAAGTAAAAATCCCATTTCCGATGTCGCCATTATTTAGTACTATGAAAAACCGGCTTCAGCCGACAGACGCTGGCCGATAATTTATCGTCGGCTGACAGCTCTGGGTAAGATGGTATACATTGATTAAATAAATGCTGATTGTTGCTTAGACTATCGAAAACCCTTTAAAATTGGGCTACTCCTTTGAACATCTTCGACAATTTGTATATCGGAAAAAAACAATTAAGAAATCATCATCTATTCTACACATGAAGACAATACAAAGAGAAAATTGGGAAATGGGTTTTAGGGAATTTTATGGGGTATCCATTTTAGGCGTCAATTTGTTTTTAGTAAAAATATAGTCATAAAATTTGCTAATTTTTTTTTAAGATCAATTAGAAAGTTACCTTAGAGTAAAAATTGTCTTGTATTTTTTTAAAATTTTCTTTCTAATCAAAAGCCGTCCCCACCAAGGCGTAATATCAACACCAGAATTTCAAACCAAACTACCATACAAACAAGGAAGTTCATTTAATTCACCATCATACCATCCAACCCAAGGACATACAACTAACATAATAATAATCAAATAACTTTAGCTAACCTGGCAAACATGTCTATTTTCCAATCAAATGCAATGTTCACAATGAACGACAATTGCAAAACCATATCTTTCCATGACATCAAAAAAAACAAATTATACATTTTATACCATTTAATTGTATATAGTTTATCTTGTTATGAATCCCTGAAAGTAATTAATATTCATAAAAAAACCTAACTTTAATACATCGCTGTAATTCATCTTTTAATAAAGTATGAAATCTAAAAAATCTCTGTTCGATGGCACGCAACCTGGTCTCAAATAAACAATGCCATCTTGTTTAGAGATACAACGTATGTAACACTTAAGATATCAGATAAGACCGAAGAAAAATAATATTAAAAAAAGTATATATAAGTGTCGGAAGTTCGACTATAAATTAAAGTTAAAGTGACCATCAAACTCGACAAGCAAGATGAACAAGCTCATTCTGGTAGTGTTTTCGACGATGTGTGCAATGCAGTTCATTGTGAGAATAAAGAAAAAAGTTTGGGGTCTGTAATACAGTGGCTAATTTGTATGTTTTTTCTCTAGATTTTTACCGGTGCTGCTCCAGCACGTGATGATAGTAAGTTCTTTTATTGTATTAATATAATAAAGATAATAATGTTTTTTGAGAATAGGTGATTACATGTCTGCCAACCAAGAAGATACACAGTTGAGGCTTGGCGTGCGTAACTCGAGAAGTGCCTATGACTACGATGAGGGCTATGTGAGTGAGCAGAGAGAATTTAGCAATGGCGGATATGGAAGACGAATGGGAGAGGTACGAGGTCGTAAGAAATGCGATAATTCTGGTTCGGAAGGAGGCCAAGGTGGTCAAGGCGGTCAAGGTGGTCAGGGTGGTGTGGATGGTCAACCTGGTCAACCAGGTGGTCAGGGCGGACAAGGCGGTCAAGGTGGTGGCGGGTCATCGTAATTAAATGTTAAAAAAAATTGTTTCTAATCTGAAGTGATTGATTATAATTTATTGTGGTTCAGGATGTTTTAAAGTTATTTAAGTAAATTTATATAAAATACCTAGTAAGATTTTTTCTCTGTAATAACATAAGTTTTTAATATTGATACTAATAAAATGATCAAACAATTAACAATATCCAGTAAAAATGGCACTGACCAAGGCGTTCCAGGCTATTTTCAGATTAAGCTATTTTTTCCTACTTGTTTTAAACACAAACAGACTATACCAAGTTATTGCAGAAAAAAGGCGCTCTAGACATAAACGCCTTCTTTTTGCATATCTTCATTATAAATATATATATATATATATATATGTGTGAGTATCGGCTGTCTACATTTTCAAACAACAATTTATAGCACGCAAAGCAAGTAAAACACCTAGCTCGCACGAAGAGGCACACACATATTACGCTTTGCACTAGCGCGATCCGCCGGAAATTCTATAATTAGCCAATAAAATTTCCTAATTACAATAAAACGTTAGCGTTAACATAAAAAAATGTTAATAGCTCGCGCTATGGTGCGTTCGGCAGCTGTATTACTATAAGATAAACGGCAAAACTCACACAAACAACTGCATAATATTAAAATGTCCGACTAACTAACAATATTATACATAT